>VBSM01001483.1:8377959-8395881 GCA_008086735.1 Cheirogaleus medius | reverse complement strand
CTAGGCTGATGCCACAGCACTCTAGCTGGGGCAACAGAGTGAGACTCTGTCTCAGAAAAGAAAAAAAAAATTAAAGGATATACAATGAAAAGCTTTACTCACCCCTCTTGCATGTGTTTTTTAAATACAGGCAGCTACCTTTTTGATCTCTTGCATTATACAAATTGGTTGTATCCTGCCTGTTATAATCCCATGAGTTCCTTGACAAAGAGTTATTAAAATAAATGACATCCTCTAACAGGAATCCTCACAGAAAAAGGCAGATGCCCATTTAATTGAGCCATACAGTGTGCCTGGAACAATGTTAGCTATTGTAAGGTATAAACATGAGTTATATGATTTAGAGTGTACTTTTCTTAATTAGAAAGGAGAAGAGAGTAGAATGAAGGACTATTTGTAAGGAAACCTGATGCCTTCTACTTGAGCCAGTTGGAAGAGTTGATAGAAAAAGGTTCCACCCCTGTTTAGCTAAGGCCTAGAGTTAAGGTTATATTCTTGGCCCTGTCTCCCTAACAGGGTGTCTCCCCAGCCCAACAGCAGCCCTGTTCACAGCCAAGCTGAGCACAGGATCCAAGAACCTTGCTGGAAGCTTGATGTCTATCTCACAGTTTTTAGGGAGGGGAAAAAGCTAAGTGAAGCCTCTTCGACATCAGAATGTTAAAGTTGTAACAGTTTACAACTGAAGAGATGCTCAAGGTCTGAGTGTTCTCCAGCTAAGTCTGGGCTAAATCCCCTTCCCAGCCACTGAGAAAACATGGAGTGTCCACAACAGGTGGACCGAAAAGACACTGGAAGCCAAGCAAACCTACAGAGGTAGCAGAAAGTATATTCAACACATCCCTTGTGTGGCTGCACCTTCAGGTTTCTGCAGGGACTTGGGTAGGCAAGGCAGGGTAATGTGTCCATGGTGGGAAGGTGTGAATGGCAGGCCAGGGGTGTCTGCAAGGAATTTGAGAGTACTGATGAGTAGGGGTAGAAACTATGAATCAGTGGGCATGTTTACATCTGGGTACCCTTTGTTCCTCTGCAGGAATTTCAGGTCGACCTGCTCATGGCCAGAATATAAAAATTGTGTGCCTACCATGCCGCCTTTTTCATTGGTCCTCAAGACTGGGCTTGGGGCCTCTGATTTCCACAGGGTAGCAGGCCATGACATTCAGTTTTGCTGCAGGTGGCAAGCCTACTGGGTAGCCTTTTAAAGTCTTTATCTGATCCTCCGTTCAAATCCTCAGAACAAAATTAATTTATGAGCAACTTTCTTCCCATGATGATGGAAAAGAGTTTCTAGAGAGCAGGGTGATGAATGGAACTTAAATGCATACTGTCCATAATTAATTCTTTTGAGATGTGCAAGGTCACTGATAGTTCATTTAGTATGCTGTCCTTTTGGCTTAATTTTAGTGACTGTTAAGAAAAAAAAGATTGACAGGATTTTTTTTTTAAATTCCCAACCTCCTGCTCCTTATTTCTTCCTTCTCCTTGAGGCTGAATTTAATCAATGGGGGTTTTCGGGAATTGAATTCTTCTGGTGAGAGGGACTATGGCAGCACCAACAGAAATATAACACAAGCCACATGTTTAAAATTCTAAGTAGCCACATTAAAATTAATCATTTCAACATGGAATCAATATGAAAATCATTGTCACCCAAGCTGAGGTGCAGTGGCGCGATCATAGCTGATTGTAACCTCGAACTCCTGGACTCCAAAGATCTTCCCGCCTCAGCCTCTGAAGTAGCTGGGACTACAGGTGTATGCCACCAAGCTTGGCTAATTTTCCTCCTCCTTATTTTTTGGTGTGTCTTCTACACTTATAGCACATCTCAATTTGGGCTGGCCACATTTCAAATGCTCACTAGCCCATATGGCTAGTGGCTACTGCATTGGGTAGCGCAGGCCTAGAGTGTGGGGTCACAGTGACACCCTCTGAGATCCCCCTATGCATGCAGAAAACAAACCCTCTAGGCCGCACACAAGTGATGATACAGGGTGGAGGGAGTTTAGAACGGGTTCAGATGCAGGGATTACAGCTGGGTTTTGCTGACCAAGGCAACTGGAAAGCCTCATAGGTGGGGAAACGCGTGAGGACCGGCAGGTGGGAAGAGGCCATTTGTAGGACGCAGGACAACCTGGAGGGCCTGCATCCTGCCATCTGGGCAGGCAGGATTTTACCTGGGGCGACCTTTAGCTGACTGTTGCTCCCTTTTTGTCTTTTCTCCTGCTTCCCGACTTCCAACCCGCACCCCCAGCAGTGGTCCTCGGCCTGCCTAGCGCCTGGGCCTTGAGCGCCTGCGCGCGCTCCTGCCCCGCCGCCTGCGCCTGCAGCAGCGTGGAGCGTGGCTGCTCGGTGCGCTGCGACCGTGCGGGCCTCCAGCGGGTGCCGGCCGAGTTCCCATGCGAGGCAGTCTCCATCGACCTGGACCGGAACGGCCTGCGCTTCCTGGGCGAGCGGGCCTTTGGCACGCTGCCATCGCTGCGCCGCCTGTCCCTGCGCCACAATAACCTATCCTTCATCACGCCCGGCGCCTTCAAGGGCCTGTCGCGCCTGGCCGAGCTGCGCCTGGCGCACAACGGCGACCTGCGTTACCTGCACGCGCGCACCTTCGTGGCGCTGGGCCGCCTGCGTCGCCTCGACCTGGCCGCCTGCCGCCTCTTCAGCGTGCCCGAGCGCCTGCTGGTCGAGCTGCCAGCCCTGCGCGAGCTCGCTGCCTTCGACAACCTGTTCCGCCGCGTGCCGGGCGCGCTGCGCGGCCTGGCCAACCTGACGCATGCGCACCTGGAGCGCAGCCGCATTGAGGCGGTGGCCTCCAGCTCGCTGCAGGGCCTGCGGCGCCTGCGCTCGCTCAGCCTGCAGGCCAACCGCGTCCGCGCCGTGCACGCTGGCGCCTTTGGCGACTGTGGCGTCCTGGAGCACCTGCTGCTCAATGACAACCTGCTGGCGGCGCTGCCAGCAGACGCCTTCCGTGGCCTGCGCCGCCTGCGCACGCTCAACCTGGGTGGCAACGCGCTAGACCGCGTGGCGCGCGCGTGGTTCGCCGACCTGGCCGAGCTCGAGCTGCTCTACCTGGACCGCAACAGCATCGCCTTCGTGGAGGAGGGCGCCTTCCAGAACCTCTCGGGCCTTCTCGCTCTGCACCTCAACAGCAACCGCCTCACGGTGCTCGCCTGGGCCGCCTTCCAGCCCGGCTTCTTCCTGGGCCACCTGTTTCTCTTCCGCAACCCGTGGTGCTGTGACTGCCGCCTGGAGTGGCTGCAGGACTGGATGGAGGGCTCCGGGCGCGTCACCGACGTGCCATGCGCCTCCCCGGGCTCCGTGGCCGGTCTGGACCTCAGCCACGTGGCTTTCGGGCGCTCCTCGGATGGCCTCTGTGTGGACCCTGAAGAGCTGAACTTCACTGTGTCCAGTCCAGGCCCGTCCGAAGAGCCAGAGGCCACCACTGTGAGCAGGTTCAGCAGCCTCCTTTCCAAGCTGCTGGCTCCGAGGGCCCCAGTGGAGGAGGCGTTCAACACCACTGTGGGGCTGGCCAACGCCTCCCTGTCCGACAGCCTTCCCTCCCGTGGGGTGGGAGGCTCGTGCAGCAAGTCCACGTTTCTCCTCGCCTCTTGTCTCCTGCTCTGTGTGGCCCAGCACGTGGTGTTTGGCCTGCGGATGGACTGACCCTGCCACATTGGGGTGGCCCAGACTGCCTTGGCCAGAGGGGGAAAGTTTGGTCAACTGGGTTTGGGGTTGTCTGTGGTGAGGGGAGAGGGGACAGGATGGGGGCCGGTAGTGGAAATCCCAGTGGAGGGTGGAAGGAACAGTTTGCCTCCAGAGATGGCCCCGGGCTGAGGAGAACACTGGGAAATGCAATTTGAGGGAGGGGGAAGGTTGTGGATTTCTGCTCTTGTCACATGGGCATTCCTTGGAAAGGAGAAGCAAGAATGAACATGGGCCCTCGGGTGGGAAGGCTGGGACTCTGAAGCTCCTTCACACCCTCCCCTTCCCCCATCTTCCAGGCAAAAGTGCCTGAATGCCTGAATTAGAGAGTCTTCCGGTGGCTAAGTATTAAAAACTGTGCCAATTCTCCTGACGGGTAACACATTAAACCCAAGCCCTTTGTTTTCTACCACAATTATCCTCCTCCTCTCCAGTGGCCTGGGGACACTAGGGTTCAGGAAGGTGGACAGGACAGGAGAGAAGGGATATGGGAGAGAGACTTAGACCTAAGGGAGTGGCATTGGTTCCTGGGGTCTGGGATGTTTTGGGAGGTGTTTAAGAGAAAGATTCATTTCATTTACTCCACAGTTATTCCTTGGGTGGCCTTAGCCACAAAGGAACTTTAGGACAGGGTAGGGAAAAAAGAGGGGGGCATGTTTGTGGACAAATAAATTTGCAAAATCCTAAGATTAAAAAAAAGGTTAAACAGGTTTCTCTCCTGCTGGACTTTGCAGAGTCTTTCATATGCTAACACGCATTGTGAATCTCAAAGGAGGCCACAAAATCCTTTTTTCTTAGTGTTTTGTGAGAAGATTGTCTAGAAGACACAGAGATGCTATGTTAGCAGGGCAGGGAGTCTCCAGTCTGGATGATTACATTAGGCGTGGAAATTATGGGCTGCACACTTTGGGGCCAGTGGCCAAGAGGGAAGGAGACAGCCAGTAGCTGGGAAAGGGAATTTAGAGATTTCTCAGGTTGGGAGTTGGCCAACTATATGCCCTTAGGCCTGACTGCCAAAGTGTGCGTAGCCCCTGGGTGGGCTCTGCCTGAGGGCAGGGCTACCAAATCCCACCTAGGAGCCCAAACAAATCAGCTTTTCTCAGGTTTGCAGTGGAAGTGAATGGAGGTTGACTGTTCTGTTGGCCTTGGGATCAACAGCCCCTTTGGCCCAGGCTGCAAAAGTAGGCTTTGCAGGCCGAGTTCCAAACGCTGGCTCTGCCATCCTTCCATGCCGCAGAACCATCCTGAGCTGGTGACAACAGGCACAGATTCCTGACGGACTATGAGGCAGTCAAGTCAAGAAAAGTGCCATATGTCTGCTAAATACCTACTCAAGCTGTTCTCTACACCGTGTGCAATGATGACTGCATTTGTCAACATTCTGAAAATCTGTAATCTTCTTAAATGTCCTGAGTTCCTTTTGGTATTTGGAGAGATGGGTTTTCAAAACCCACACAGATGCAGGGTGCACCAACCAAGCTGTCAGTTCTTCATGGCAGCAGTCCTTCTGTGTCTGTATGTAATGCTAAGTATTAGAAATTTTGCCAAAAGTACCACCCAGGACAGGAGTGTTCAAATAAGTTTTGACCATTAGTGGTCATCAACTCAATTTAATGGGTTTTAAATTTTTAAAAAAACAGCATTTAAAAAAAAAAATAGATTAGAAAAGTCACAGAACCTCACATGTCATATTATAAGAGTATTGTTTTGTGATACTTTTTAATTTGTATACATTTGTTCAAATTATATATGTATGTATGTGTGTGCACTCAGTTGCTATGTACAATTTACATTTTATTGTGGGTTATAGTTAAAAAAATTAGAAACTGCTGATCTGGAGCATGCAGAATTTTTTAAAACTTTTTACTTTGAAAAATTTCAAACCTACAGAAAAGTTGCAAGAATAGTAGAATAAATATGTTGGCTATTCGCCTAGGTTTCCCATTTTTACCATATTTGCTTTCTCTCTCTTTCCGTATTATTATTATTTCTTACTGTCAGTTGCAAACATCATGACCTTTCACCCTTAAATACCTCAGCATGTATTTCCTATGAACAAGGATATTCTCAATGCCATTATCAAAATCAGGAACTTGGGTCAGGCGCAGTGGCTCATGCCTGTAATCCTAGCACTCTGGGAGGCTGAGGCGGGTGGATCGCTCAAGGTCTGGAGTTCGAAACAAGCCTAAGCAAGAGAGAGACCCCCATCTCTACTGAAAAAAGATTAGAAAGAAATTAATTGGCCAACTAAAAATATATAGAAAAAATTAGCCTGGCATGGTGGCGCGTGCCTGTAGTCCCAGCTACTCGGGAGGCTGAGGCAGGAGGATCGCTTGAGCCCAGGAGTTTGAGGTTGCTGTGAGCTAGGCTGACAGCACGGCACTCTAGCCTGGGCAACAGAGTGAGACTCTGTCTCAGAAAAAAATCAAGAACTTTATCACTGATAGAATACTGTTATTTAAAATATACTCTATATTGAAATTTTAACAGATGTCAAAATGATTTTTTTAAGCAGTCATTCTTTTTCTTATAGGTAGAAAATGAGGTTCCTAGATTATGGCTTGTTTTTGTTTAGTCACAATATTCAAAACTCTCAATCTGTTGATTGATTTTAATGTTTCTAAGTGAAATGATTCTCTAAATGTCTTATTTTTCAAGTGTGAGAATCAGATGAGGGCAGAAATATTGTTTGCTCAAACCGTGTGTTGTGGCCATGGTAACTGAGGGAGCATCATGAGACTCCAGGAGACCAGATCTCTGCATTTGGGTAACCATGGAAGTCCACGGCTGCCACTAGTCTGGGTTACTGAGGAACAAGATGCTGCGTTGAGAGGAATGTCCTTCCTTTCATCTGGAGAGGATTCGTGAGAGTCGGCCTCAAAGTGCTGCTCCAGTTCTGCCTGGGTGGTTACATGACCAGCTTTTTAATGAACGTTTGCTTGGCTGCATGTTTTTGAACAAGTATCAACACTAAAATAGCCTCCAGGGAGACAGATTTTTATAGAGCTACCCAGCCCAGGAGAATTCTGGGAACGTGGGAGCTACTTACTGCCAAACAGATCCAGAGTTGCTTGGAATGAGTTCCCAGCGAATTTGTGACTGTTATGAGCTCTCATGAGAGAACAGGGAGTGAAGAGTTCCCCTTTTGAGTTTATTTAGTCTCTCACGCCATTATTGGCTAGTTAGTACCTTGGGAAATATTAGGTACCATAAATTCTGCTAAGCAAAACTATGTGTACCAGTCAGGATGGGCCATGGTATGCTGTGGTAACAACAACCTGCAAACTTCAGTGACTCACTGAGGTTTATTTCTTGCTCATGCTACATGTCCAATGCCAGTTCACTGTAGCCACTCACACACCCAGGCTGACAAAGGATCTGCCATCTGAGGACATCGTTACCCAAACACGAGGTTCTAGGGTTTGCCCCAAAAGAGGAGAGTTTGAGAGAATCATGCATCACTCTTAAATGCTTCCACCCAGATGAGAAACACATTACTGCACACATTTCATTGGCCAAAAATGTCACGTGGTCACACTTAACATCACTGAAATGCGGAAGTATGGTTCCTCCATGTGCCCAGGAGAGGAAAATTGGGAATACTGGTGAACACCAGTGGCTCTCCTGGGAGAATCAAACCTGCACTTCTCAGAAATGTCACAAGGAATAGAGACTTGGTGGGGAGATACAGTGAGCAAGGTGCTAGCCCACAGCTAGTTTCCGGACATAGTGTTTGCTCTAACCAATAGGAACGAATTGGTTCTTTCAAGAAAGGGGACAGAAAATGTATAGACAAAGATTCATATTTTTCCTTTAAAAAATGTTTTCCATACAAATACTCGACTTATAATAGTCATCTCCCCAGAAGCTTGATCTCTGGCTGTTTCCAAGAGGTTCCCCTGTAGTGGTTTCGAAAAGATGGTCAACAGCCATCACGGCTACGCGTCTCTTTGTCAGGCCACCACAGTGCTGCCCTCTAGAGGACAGAGTCTGCTGGGCACAGCTGTCCTTGGCTGCTGGTTCTCTCTGCCATCTGCACCTCAACCTCAAGGGAGGGGACCCTACTCTCCCCTTTGATCCTCAGGCCCAAAGATGATTAGGCCCTCCCTCTTAATCCTTGGCCTGGAAGAGAACACCAGGCTAGGAAGTGAATGAGATTTTTCCGAAGGGTTGGTTAAAATGGAAGAGAAGTAAGTAGGCCATCCAACTACCGCGGGGACGTGGCTGTTGGCAGAAGCCCTAGGCTCCAACCCCCTCAGGGCCCCGGCGGCTGGGCTGGCTTCACTTCCTTCCCCACCCACGTGCACTGGGAATGCCAAGGTCTCGCTGTGTTTCTGAGACTAAACTCCCAGGGAGGACTTTTTTCTCTTCCCACCTCCCCAGCCGCACATGGGAAATCACTCTTCGGACAGTGGCCAACCTTGCCCTCAGCAGTGCCCCCCACAGGATGTCACATGTGATCCCACCATGTGGGCCATCAGAGCCGAAGAGGGCATTCAAATCCACGTCGTCAGGCCACCTGCCTGCCAGGCTTCCAGTCTCTTCTTTGTCCCAGCTCCACATTGCCTAGAAACTGCTGCTGAGAGCTCCAAAAGAACAAACAATAATTCTGGGGACACCAGTTAGCCTAAAGTTATAAAGAGTAAAGTAACATTTCTCTCCCAATATTTCTGGGAGACACTGCTCTGATAAAAGACACAGCAAGCCCCCTCTTTTTAAGTGCTGCAATGCATGACCAATGTTTTTATCTGGAAAGATACTCCCTTTTCCTATTAGCAAACAGGACTTTTCACTTCTCCCTCTGACACTGTGTTCAGGTTTCCCCCAAGAGTGAAGTGGGCCTTGCCTTTCTATTTGTACTGGGCCTGATAGCTTCACAGAACAAAGGACCGTCTTTCCTGGAGGCCCACCCATCTTCACCCCAGGGGGTAGAAACTGCTTGTGACATGAAATGTTTTCCAGGTTGCAGAAGAGAGTTCCATCTTTACCCCATTCACCCTGTTGGGAGTGCACCTGCATCTAATGGCTCCGTGGGTGATGGGTGTGGGGCTGGCACGGCCTTGCCCTTGGTGTCGTCAGGAAAGGACAAAGAGAATAGTAGTCATACCAGAGGGGACAGGAGTCATACCAGGGGAGGTGTAATTTTCGTGTTTCAAGCAGTAGTAACAGGTGGATCCCTACTTCCCGCCCCCTTACACACACACACACACACACACACACGAGCAGCCCCTTGTCTCAAAGAACACATTAGCATCTGTCTCGCTGTGGCCTGGGGTACAGGCCACAGTAGAGTTCAGCTGCTCTTGGCCAACTTCAGTCCTGAATGAATGTCACTTCTATTCCTTTTATTTGTGTTCCAGGCAGAGGAAATTTAGAAGCACTTACACAAACATTTCCCTCAGAATTTTGCTGACTTTTACAACTGTGATCCTGAGAGCAGTAAAAGAGTTTGCGTCCACAACCAGACTGATGGAAACACCAAGCCACAAGGAGGCCCGAGGGGTCTTCCCTCTGTGCTCCCACTGCCCCGCCCGGTCCCCTACAGGCCTGCGTTACCTCGGGCCGGCCCCTCGCCATCCATTAGCGGGGCTCAGGCATGGGTCGTTGCAACCCTCATTAAAAAATAATAATAACCAAGTAAGTGGAGAAATTTCCACAGACATCACAGGTAGTAAGAACAGTATTGTTTTATCAAACTTTTGCTTTAGTTATATATGCGTGTGAGTGTATGTTTGTGAATACCGGATCACAATACAAAAATGTATCTTTCCCCTGTGGGTCATGGCCACATTTGAAAGCCAGTGTCATAGATCAATTTGATTTCTTATTTGGTTTCAAAGAGCATGGGGTTGAAGGCAAAGTGCAGGACTCCATTTCATTCATTGCTTATTCTTCTCCTGGCCAATTTATTTTCCTGCGCCACCGACACAAAGTGGTCTTGCTTTATTTATACCCTGCTTAAAGACATAGTTGGATCCAAAGAAGTAAGACTGGGAGTTTTGAAGATCACTTAGGCAATTAGGAGTTATAACTGAGGTGCTCTTTGGCTTGAGAAGGGAGGGCCAATTGGTCTGTGCAGAACAGGCTGCTAATTAGTGCTAGGTTCCTGCAGCGAGATTCTGTTTTATTTAATAAGTTAGTAACTATTAATGAGAATGTCTTTGAATGACCCTTTTGGTGTCTCGCAGTAATACTTATTATTAAAGCACTCAATAACATGAAAAAAAAGCCAACAACCTAAGAGTAAATGATTACAGAGATTGTGATCATTTAGGAGAAACCCCATTATGTTACCTCTGTGCCCTATTCCTAATATTATATACAACTGCCTTTCCAAAATTTTCCTAATTCTACTCCAAAATGCTTGTTGCTCTGCAAATCAAATGGTTACCATTATTGACTACCTGTTATGTGCGAGGTAGGCACTGTGGTAGTCAATGCCTAATCACCTAATTCTCTCATTTAGTTCTTATAACTATCCTGTGACATAGGCACTGTTATCCCCATTTTTTAGGTGTGGAAACTGAGGTTTAGAGAATTAAGTGACTTGTCAAAGGCCCAGAGCTAGAAAGTGGTGAAACTGGGATTTGAATCCAGGTCTTTAAGCTCCAGACCCTGAGTAAACTTCCCTGTCCCTAGATAACAAGGTGACATTTCTCTTCTGGAGCTGAAGTTGGAGTTGAAGTTCAGAAGAAATGACTTTTTAAAATTCCCCAAAAAATTATCCACCATGACCAAGTCAGATTTATTCCAGGTATGAAAGGCTGGTTCGACATTTGAAAATTAATGTAATCTACCACATTAACAAGCTAACGAAGAAAAATCATATGCTCATGCCAGTTGGCACAGAAAAAGCATTTGACAAAATCCAATACCCATTCATGATAAGAATGTTCAGCAAGTTAGAAATAGAGGAAAATGAGCTCAACTTGATGAAGAGCATTTATAAGAAACCTACAGCTAATACCATACTTACCAGTGAAAGACTGAATGCTTTCCCCCTAAGGTCAGGAACAAAGTGAGGATGTCCGTTTTTACTGCTTGTATTCAACATAGTACTTATTGCTAGAGCAATAAGGCAAGAAAAAAACCATGCAGATTTGAAAGGAAGATATAAAACGGTCCATATTTGCAAACAACACAATTTTCTATGTAGGAAATTCCAAATAATCTACCCCAAATTCCTAGAACTAATAAGTGTGTTCAGTGAGGTCACAGGATGCAAGATTGATACACAAAAATCAATCACATTTCTATATACAACCATGTACAAATGGAAACCAAAATTAAAACCACAATACCATTTACAATCACTCCAAGGAAAATGAAATAGTTAGGTATACACTTAACAAAACATGTACAGCATCTGTACAAAATGCTGATGAAAGAAACCAGAGGAGACCTGGCTGGGCGCGGTGGCTCACACTTGTAATCCCAGCACTTTGGGAGGTCAAGGTGGGAGGATCACTTGAGGCCAGGAGCTCGAGACCAGCCTGAGCATCTCTACAAAACATAGAAAAATTTGCTGGGCACGGTGGTGTGAACCTCTACTGGTTGTAGTCCCACCTACTTGGGATCCTGAGGCAGGAGGATCACTTGAGCCCAGGAGTTTGAGATTGCCGCCATTGTACTCTAGCCTGGGTGACAGAGCAAGACTCTGTCTCAAAAAAAAAGAAAGAAAGAAATAGAAAGAAAATAAAAGAAATCAAAGGAGACCTAAATAAATGGAGAGACTGTGCTCATAGATTGGAAGACAATATAGTAAATATGTCAGTTCTCCCCAGTTGGTTCTATAGGAGTAATGCGATTCCTATCACAATCTCAGCAAGGCTATTTGTAGACATAGACAAGCTTATTTTAAAATGTATACAGATAGGCACAGTCCCTAGAATAGCCAAAGCAATCTTGACAAAGAAGAATAAAGCAAGAAGAATCACTGTATGTGAAACTAAGGCTGGCCATATAGCTACAGTAATGTGGTACGGTCACAGGGATAGGAACATAGAAACATAGATCAATGAACAGAATAAAGAACCCAGAAACAGACTAATGCAAATATACTCAGACAATTTTTGACCAAAGTGTAAAAGCTATTGAGTGGAGGAAGGACAGCCTTTTCAACAAATGTCACTGGAGCAAAAAAGTGAACCTCAACCTAAACCTCACATCTTATACAAAAATTAACTCAAAATGAATCATGGAATTAAATGGAAGATATAAAATTAGAAACCTTTTAGAAAGAAAACCTTTGGGCTCTAGGACTAGGCAAAGAGTTCTTAGAATTGACACCAAAAGGACAATCCACAGAAAGAAAAATTGACAAATTTCATCTTATCAAAATCAAAAAGGTTTGTTCTGCAAAGTCCATGTGAATAGGATGGAAAGACGGGCTATAATCTGGGAGAAAATATTTGCAAACCACATATCCCACAAAGTAATCTCAAAACTCAACAGTATAAAGACCAACCATGCAATTAGAAAATGGGCCAAAGGCATGAACAGACATTTCACTGAAGAGAACACACGGATGGCAAACAAGCACACGAAAAGATGTTTAGCATCGCTAGCCACCAGAGAAGTGCAAGTTCAAACCACAATGAGATAAACACTACACACCATCAGAATGGCGAAAATAAAAAATAGTGACAACACCAAATGCTAGCAAGGATGGGGAGAAACTGGCTCACTCATAGATGGCTGGTGGGAATGCACAAGGGTCAAGCCACTCTGGAAAAAGTTTGGCAGTTTCTTACAAAATTAAACATGCAACTACCATATGATCTAGCAATTGCACCCAGGCATTCATCCCAGAGAAATGAAAACTTATGTTCACAGAAAAACCTGTACACGAATGTTCATAGCAGCTTTATACATAATAGCTAAAAACTGGAACCAGCTCGGATTGTCCTTCAATGGGTGACTGGTTAACCACACTCTGGTGTCATTTTTTGGCGTTCCCCTGCTCTCTACTAGTAATTGTCATTACTAAAAAATTTTAACTTTCTCTGGTTTTTTTTTTTTTAGGTTCTCCTTATTTTTTTTCCTTTAAAATTTTTTTCTAGATTTTTCTCTAGTTTTTTTTTGTTATTTTTATTTTTTTATTTTTTTTTGCTTTTATTTCATCACTTTCTCTAGTTTTAAAATACATCAATCAGCAAAACAAAATATCGTCCATTGTGAATAGCATCGTCAGAAGCTCCTGGTTGCAGGGGGAGGTTTGAAACTGTTCTCTCTCAAGCTGAGAGGTGGCATTGTGTGTTTCCCTGGTGTGTGTTTTGACCTTGTGAAATAGCATCCTCTGGTTAGGAGATGGTCTCCAGATGAACTAACCCGCCACAGCACTTCGGTAATTTCAGGTTAGGGCTGACTAGGAACGCCTTGTACTTTCTGGTTTCCCTGACACATGACTGACATTACAGGGCTGACTCTATGTGATTAATACAGCAGCTGCAGGACCAGCCTTCTGGAAAGACAAAACCAGCCTCATTTGTCTCACCTCTCTGATGAGTCTGAAGCTTCCATTTCCTCACTAGGAAAATTCCTTTTACCTCAAAGAGTTATTGTGGAGAATGGAAAGTAGGCATAGCTGTAAAGCACTTGGTGCGAGCCAAGGAAATGTGAGTCACCACTTGAGTCCCAAGTAGGATTGGGCTCAGCTGCGAGCAACATAAACCGCCAAATACCAGTGGATTAAACAAGGTAGAAGTTTATTTCTCTCTCATAATAAAGTCCAGGGGTGTGACAACATGGATGAACATTATGTAAGTGAAACAAGTTAGTCACAGAAGGACAAATACTACATAATCTCACTTGTATGTGGGATGTGGAAGAGACAAACTCATAGAAGCGGAGAGTGGAATGTGGCTACCAGAGGTTGCGGGAGGAGAGACTAGGGAGATGTTAGTTAAAGGGTGCAAAATTTGTATAAGTTCAAGAGCTCTATAATATAACATGGTGACTATAGTTCATAACAATGTATTGGCCAGGTGCCGTGGCTCACACCTGTAATCCCAGCACTTTGGGAGGCTGAGGTGGGAGGACCGCTTGAGGCCAGAAGTCTGAGAACAGCCTGGGCATCAGAGCAACACCCCTGTCTCCATGAAACATTAAAAAAATTAGCTGGGCATAGTGGTGTGCACCTGTAGTCCCAGCTACTTGGGAGGCTAAGATGGGAGGATAGCTTAATCCCAGGAGTTTGAGGCTGCAGTGAGCTATGATCATGCCACTGCACTCCAGCCTGGGTAATAGAGAAAGACTCTGTCTCTACATAAATATATATATACAGTATACTTGGAAATTGCTAAGAGAGTAGATTTTTAAATGTTCTCACAACAAAAAATGATATACGAGGTAATGAGTATGTGAATTAGCTTGATTTAGCCATTCCATAATGTGTACATATATCAAAACATCATGTTGTGGCCGGGCGCAGTGGCTCACGCCTGTAGTCCTAGCATTCTGGGAGGCCAAGGTAGGCAGATCATTTGAGCTTAGGAGTTCGAGACCAGCCTGAGCAAGAGTAAGACCCTGTCTCTACTAAAAAAATAGAACGAAATTAGCTGGATAACTAAAAAAAAATATATACATATATATATATATATATGTATATATATATAAATTAGCCGGGCACATGCCTGTAGTTCCAGATACTTGAGAGGCTGAGGCAGAAGGATCGCTTGAGCCCAGGAGTTTGAGGTTGCTGTGAGCTAGGCTGATGCCACGGCACTCTAGCCTGGGCAACAGAGCAAGACTCTGTCTCCAAAAAAAAAAAAAAAACAAAACCAAAAAGAACAAAAACAAACAAACAAAAAAACCCATCATGTTGTACATCATACATATATATACTTTTTATTTGATTTGTCAATTAAAAATAAATAACTAAACAAAGTTCACGGGGAGGAAGCCTGGGGCCTGTGTGGCAACTTTGCCCACAAACCTCTTAAGGATCCAGACTGCTCATACATTATTGTTTCACTGTGTATGGTTTCTATTCTCACAGTCATCTCATGAGCCAAGAGAGCTGCCAGAGCACCAACCAACACATCCACATTCCAGCCAGGAGGGAGGAAGGGGGCAAAGAAGGATATGTCTTCTATCAAGAATACTTTCTGTAAGTTGCACATACCCCTCTGCTCACATTCTACTGGCCAAACCTTAGTCACACGATCAGACCAAAATGCAGAGGAGGCTGGGAAATGTAATTTTCATCCCATTTGGTCACATACCCAGCTAAAGAATGGGCTTCTGTTACTATAGAAAAAGGGAAATTGCGGGAAAAAGGGAGACTGCCACAATGTGTTTGGTGCCCTAGGAAAGTAGAGACCTGTTCTGTAACTTCCACTGGTAATTTATGGGAAGATTGTACCATCTGCCAACAGACTATGATCAAGGCAACAAAAGTATGCACAAGTGTGCTTTCACATCCGGCCGACCTTCTCCGGGGCACATCTGGCCTAAAGTAGGACCCCTTGTCCTTGGGAGAACGCACCCTCAGCAAACTCTGGCTGGGCTGTGGGCTGTACCGGTTGAATCTAGCCATGCCCGAGCCCCTAGGAGGCTTGCCCCGTCTTGGTGTGAGTGTGTGTAAAGGCAAGGGCTTGTCCTTGCCGCCCTTAGGGCTCTCTGCTCCCTACTCTGACGTGGCTTCTCCTGCTTTCCAGACGCCACCTGCCTGCTTTTAGCCTGGCCCCCTAACTGCAGCAGCTCCCCCTGAACTCTCCCCAGGTCCCAGCAGGGACTGCTCTCACAGCCACTCCTTCCTCCATTCCTGTGGCCCCCTGCAGTCCCATATGGGGGACACCAAGCAGTTTCTGAAAACATACAAGAGATGGTAGTTGGGTTTTCTTTTCTCTAGAACTTGGTGGTTCAACATCTGTATCAAGCCTCCACATATGAGAAATCAAGTGACCTTACAAAAAAAATGAGTTAACCTCTTCCACCCTCAGTTTCTGCATCTGTAAAGTGGGCATAGTGATATCTACATCCAGGGTTGTTTTGGGGACTAAATGATGTCACTGTGCCTGGCATGCAGTAGGTGCTGCTTAACAAATGTAGGTTTCCCTCCTCCGTGCTCCTGTAGCCACCTGCCCATGGCACAGAGGCTGGGTACAGTCTCTTGAGGCAGACTGGGCCAATTCCTGCCACGGTGGAGGGACTTTTCCATGGGGCCACTGGGTTACAGCCAATTCTCCCTCTGCCCATGGGAACGTGCAAGAAAGGCCTGAAAAGCCTGATTCTTAACATAGTCTGTTGTGAAAGTCGGTGAAAGGCTGAGGGACCACCCCAGACTAAAGAGGCATGACAACTAAGTGCAGTGCGTGGCTCTGGGTTCGAAGCAGCATTGCTATACAGGACAGTCTCAGGGCAGTTGGTGAAATTTGAAAATTGACTACGGAATAGCTAAGAGTATTGTGTTAAAGTTGAATTTTCAGAATTTTCTTTTTATGTTTATAGCAACTTTATTCATAATTACCAAAAATTGAAAGAAATCTAGATGTCCTGTAATAGGTAACTAGGTAAGACACATTGTGGTATATCCAGACAATGGAATACTATTCAGTGATAAAAAGAAATGAGCTATCAAGCCACTAATACATGGAGGAAGAATCTTAAATATATATTACTAAGTAAAAGAAGTCGATCTGTAAATGTCACATCCTGTGTGATTCCAACGCTATGACATTCTGGATGTGACTAAACTATGGTGTCCAGGAGGAGGGAGAGACGAATAGGTAGCACACAGGGGATTTTAGGGCAGCAGAATTTTCAGCATTTGACCATTGTGTTGTGGTAATGTCAGAGAATGTCCTTGTCCTTGGGACGTACACGCTGAAGTATTTAGGAGTGAAGTGTCACAGTGTGTGCAACTTATTGTTAACTGGTTCAGCAAAAACGAATCATATACATCTTTGTACAGAGAAAATATGGCAAACTGTTAATAGTAAGGGAATCTAAGAGAAGGGTTCATATATAGGGCTATTGTCATAGTGTTACAACTTTTCTGTGGGTCGTAAATTTTTTCAAAACAAGTTTAATTAAAAAAAAATAAAGAAGTAAGCTAATATATTTTTTTAAGGCCTAACATCCCCTGGGGTAGTTCATGCCTGTGTGAGCACTTTCTCATAGAGGGTTTGCGATGTTTCAGCATTTCAGGCGGGTGCAAGATGCCAGCTTATGTCTGGGCAACTGTCACCTTGGAAAGTGAGGCAGGGCCTGGCTGGGCGGAGGTGTGGAGGGGCAGCAGGCAAGGGGCTGCGGATGGGACAACCTGGCCCAGGGTCCCCCAAGGAGGCCAAGGCGAGCCGGGCACCAGTCCAGAAGGGAGGTTCAGAGAGGTAGGGCACAGCAGGGGCCCAGGGAGCTTCTCCTCGGGGGCTCGGGTTGGCCCGGTTCCTCACAACCACCCAGACTTTTCCCAGCTTCCAGTTCACTTTGCAGGGGAAAGGTCAAGGTCAAAGCCACAGACAAATCCACCCCCGAGGTGGGAAGGAAATCGCTCCTGTCAGTGTCAGGTGCATTTGTTTATTCTTCACCCAGTAAATATTTATGAAAAGCTTGGTCTGTGCTGGGTGTTGACGTGGTCGGTCCTGGGTGTCTAATAATAAGACAGGCGCATAATACGGGCGATGCAGTGCAGGGCAGCGAAGGCAGGAGGGACCTGGGCCCGGGGGGCCAGAGAAGGTTTCACAGAGGAGACGGTGCTTGAGCTGGGTCTGAAGCCAGCAGGGTCCCCAGCTGGACAAGGAGGAAGGGCATTCCCAGCAGAGGGAACAACATGAGCAACGCCAGAGGAGCTCGGAAGAACATGGCCTGGGGTAGATGACAGCAAGATGCCTGGGGCCATGGGTGTGTGGTGGCGGTGATGGGACATGAGGCTGGAAGGGAGGCCAAAGAAGATTGGAGATGTTTAGTAAGTGCTTACTACATCCCTAGTACTGTGTGAAGTACTTTATGGACATTGTCTGCCTGAATTTTCACAGTGACACTGTGAGGCAGGCATTATTATCCCCATTTTACAGATGAGTAAATTGAGACTCTGAGAGGTTAGGCATATTGATGAAGCTTATACAACAAGGACTCAACAGGGCTGGCACTTGAACTAAGTCTGTTGGACTCCAGGGCCTAGTCTCTGAAACAGTAAGACTTTTTCCTGGTAGTATTAGAGGGTTTTTGAAAGTCCTTCCTTCCTTCCTTCCTTCCTTCCTTCCTTCCTTCCTTCCTTCCTTC
>VBSM01001483.1:8320101-8368247 GCA_008086735.1 Cheirogaleus medius | reverse complement strand
ATCGTGCGGACTATGAGTGCCGGCTGTGGGCAAGGTTTTGCGGCCAGTGAGCGCGGTCCCGAAGTGGTTAAATGCCTTTATTGTGTTACTTTTAGGTGGATTATGGTGGCTGTGGGTTGAAACAGCTATTCTTTATGTGTTAGGGATATTTCCTATGTAGTTTTTAAGAATTTTTTTTTGTTTTTAAATTAGAACTGGGTGTTGAATTTTGTCTAATTTTTTTGGCAGCTGCAAAGATGATCATGGTTTTCCTTTTTTCCATTTTGTAACCGATATATTTTACATGAAATAAAATGCACAGATCCTATGTGTTCAGTCTGATGTGTTTTGACCATTGTATACACCCACGTGACCTCCACCGCAAACAAGAAATAGAACCTTTCCACCACCCCAGAAAGTTCTAGGGGAAGTTCTGTGGGAAGCTGTTTATGTGTGTGGCCAAGCGACTGCCACCTGCCTTGTGCATGGTTTCCGTTTCCCCATCTCCAGCTTCAGTTTAACATCCTGTGGGCCTGGAGCCACTTCTAAGGTCTCAGCATGCTGTCCCCTCTGCCCTTCCCCTTAAGTTGTTCATCACTCTGGTGGCACAAGGGAGCCAGATTCTCTGTGGGGCAAGTGGCCATGGGGAGGGGGATATAAAATGCCTGTGAAGGAGTGAAGAGGGCAACAGCAGTAACTTGAAGCTTTTAGGGCTCTTGCCTAAGAATGCATCTATGGCAAAAATGTTTCTGGGCACCACTCTGGAAAGGTTACCATGGCGGGGGAAGGCGAGTAGGGAGTGGGCGTGATGAGTGCAGTATCCCTGACACTGCTACTCTCAGTGACCTTGAACCCTGTCTACTACCCTGCACCAATCTCATTGCATTCTTTTTGCAGATCACCAGTCTCTGCTACAGCAGTTCATGGAATGATAGCTAGTGTTATTTATCCAGCTTACCATGTTACAGCAAACTGGGAAAAAACACAGAAATACATGTTTGTATTTATTTCTACCAGCTTAATATTGACATGTTGGATGTGGTTTAAATATCATGAAGTTCAGAAAATGAGCTTAATGGTAGCATTATGCTTTCTGTCCTTTGTATATCTAGGGTAAGAAGTCTGCAGAAAGACGACTTGGGATTCCCTGAATCAAAAGGCCAGGGGCTCAATTTTTTAATGTCTGAATGTGGTCTAGACTCTTCTATACATTTTTTTGTAGCATGAGTTTACTTGAGTAAAGCAAACAGTCAGTTGTGGTTCATGTTTCCTTAATATGAGTGTTCTTAAAGTGAGCCAGGTAGGCACATTTGGGCCTGGGCTCCTTCTGGGGATGTGTGCAACACATGCAAGTGTTGTCTCTGAAGCCACCATGGTTCTTTGCTTGGGCAGAGCATAAAGCAAGGGCAAGGAAGGGAGAGTGTGTAAACCAAGTTAGTGAGGCTCGCCAGGAGCCACGTCCCAGACTCCAGCCAGGGACCAAATCAAACCAGGAAATAACGGAGGCATCAGGCAGAGTGACAATCCTGGAGCAGGCTTCCTCCTACAGCTTTTGATGCGAACGTCAAACAAAGGCCACATTTTCCATGCTGCGGCGCCCACACCACTAAAATCAATTTAGATTTCTATTTCTAGGAGATGTCACAACTTAGATTTTTTTTTTCGTTTTTAAAAAAATATGAAGCTATTTTAAATCTGCATCCAAATGCAAGCAACTGAGTTTGAACTGCTCTCAGGATGCAGTCTGTAACAGCCATGGCTGAAGACGGAAACTTCCAGGATGGACACCAGGAGCCTGGGACGTGCTCCTCTGGGAGGGGGCAGGAGCTGTCCCTCTGTATCATTCCCCGCCCCTTTGGGAGAATGTCTGTGAGGCCTAGCCCTGCAGAGAAGCTCTGCAGGAGTCTTTAGAAATGGGGTCATCCCTCTTCATCTAACCCTTTGTTGTTTGTCCCCAAGCTCTTTGGCTTGCAATCTGAGGAGACAACTGACTTTTCATGTTTTATACATTTTATTCATACATTTCTCCAACTTTGAAATGACAAAAGCCCAATTCTATGGTTTCCCATTACACAGCATCCTACAGGTATGTATATTCTACAAAGAATACTATGGAGTTTCTCTTCTTCCCCTGTCGCCCGAGATAACTGATTAGGGTTTCATCAACTTGTACTGTGCTGGCGGCGCACCAGCATTCTGGTTGTTCTGGCGACAGGGCAAAGGGATCAGGACGGGAGGGCGTGTGCTAAGGCATGTAAATAGATACACACAGAGAGAAAGAAAAGCAGGACATTTACAAAGAATCCGAACCTTTCCAATCCCTTCAGCTCCTGGCTGTTGAAGGACACCTCCTGCACAAACGCTCTTGCAAGCTAAGGCTTTGCTGTACCCTGCAAATACTTACAATTGGATACGGTGAAATATACAACAACCATTAACATCTCTCTCTTTTTATCACTGAGACAATACTTCAACACCTTTTATAAAAAGGCAATAATACATACAGAAAAAAGAACACGTTGGCAAAACTTTATGCAAAACCACCCCAGAACTGAGTTTGAATGGCGACGCGCCTACATTGCAATGAAACACGATGCTCTGGTCTCAGCGCGTGAGAGTTGTGCAGCCTTTGCATGAGTCATGCGGCCTGCTGCACCTGGCAGCTGCCCACCCGCTTGCACAGATGACATTCTGGGAGACAGCTAAGACAGGAAATCAATCCCCCTAATTCTTGGTCTCTTCCAAATAAAAAAAATTTGGTGGAGCTGCTCACTGTGGAGGAATACTTATTTCTACTCCCAAGGACAACTCCCACTACAGAGATTATACTTCCTCTGGGTCCAGAGATGGTCACCCCCAGGCCTCTGTCCAGTAAGAGCACTGGCGTGTTCCTGGGTCACGCGCCAGAGAGAACAGAGCTAACACAGAAGTGGCAGCTATGTTCTGAGTTTCTGAGCATACGTAGAGATGGAGTTGTGCTTGGGCCCAGAAAGGAGCTCTCCTGTGTGGTGACAAACATCTCTTTCCATTTTCTTTTGCTCAGTCCATTTGCACAGGTTCAAGGGAGTTGATGGAGGGGCAGGTGAGAGGTGGTGGGAGCTCAGGATTTCCTATCCACTCAAAGAGCTAAGACTTGGGAGTGCCCGCCCAGAGATGGTGCGGCCCTCTTCCTACTTCTGTTTCTGTGGGCTGTGTCTGCCCACCTGCTGCAGCCGAAGTGTCACAGGGGAAAGATCGGATGGGAAAATGGTGGTGGAAATACTCTTCTTCTCCCTTTTCTCCACTTTCTGGATGTATGTGACAGCTAAACTGCACTCACTAAGCTGGAAAAGCTAAGACTCTCCATATCTCCAAGTTTAAGGCAAACTGATGCCTGTGTGTATGGGCAGAGCCAGTGAAGCAGGGAGCCTTGGGTGTAGTCCTGGAAGGGGAGATTCCAGACAAAGAGGGAAACCTTATTTCTAAAGGAAAAAAGGGAAGGCTCCATCAAATGAAATGATTCGTGATTAAAGCCTGTAGCCCTTCTATAAGCTGCAGTGTGAAGCAAAGCGTCTTTCTAAGAGAATTAATTAGAGGCGCAGAACAAAAGAACCATGCTCAAAGACCTTTAACCTCTTACGAACTGTAATCAGTCTCAGTACTATAAAGCCCTTGTAAAGAAGATGGAATTAGGAGTCTGTGTTCAGCTCTGAAAAAACAAGAAACAAGCAACATACACGTTTGATAATAGGAAGCAAGAAGGAGGAGGGATGAGGGCCGTAAGGAGCTTGTTTTTGGAATGCTGATTGCAAGGTGCCTTCTCTTTCTGAGAAGGTGTGGGAGGCATTTCTATTAAGAATTTATTAATCAAGCAGTTTTCTTGGTAGCTTTAGCAACATGTTCTCTTTGTTCCAAGTTAAGAAACTGAAACTGACCTGAAATGAAAAAAAAAAAAAAAAGACATCACATCAGTGGGAGACAAAAGAGAGCTGGCTTTGGGCCACCTTGTCCTTAAGGAGCAGTTTCCACTCTGGGAATCTCTACTGTCAGTTTCTTGGAGGGTGGCTCTATTGACTCAACTTTTTCAAGAAATGAATTCAAAGCCTTAAAGAAGAGACAACTACAAGTGATTTAAAAACAAAGGAATGCCTCTGCAGTGAAGAGATCAAAGGCTTTTAAAAAGCTAATCATAGCTGGAGTCCAAGCCTGCCTGGAGCACAGAGGAAGGCTCAGTTCATACTGGCTGCCCTCCTGCCTTGGGGGACTTTGCTGCGACATCTTTAGGTATTCCGCCACCAATAGGATGGGCTGGGATGATGCCTTCTGAATGCAAATAGCAAGAAGTAGGTCAACCATTTCTTTCCCTCTCTGAGCAAATATTCTAAACCATCTTACCTGACAAGAGATACATTTAATTGCATTTTTAAAAGGCTGCAATGTTATCTTGACACTGGGAAACTTGCAGATGAGTTAAATTGAGTGACATTTCCCTTTATAGCATTAAAATTGAATATACTGCATGTGCAAAGTAATTACTGTCTTATGATTGGAAAATCAGGACATTTTGTCTTTTTAACAAAAAAATTCAACATATAAAACACTCCTTTTCTGGCTATGGGGAGTGGGGTAGGGGTGGGGGAAAGAACCCTTAGAATATGGCTGTTCATAATCAATGCTTCAATTGATCACTAATAAGATTTACTAATCTAATCATTCACTCTGGTTTTTAAAAGGAAAAAAAAATGGTTCTGCTGATGGAATGGAAGCAGTAAAGACGCTTTTAGCAATTTTCTCTGATTGCTTAGTGGACAATTGTAATGTAGCAGCAGCAGCAATGTACCAAAATTACTCTGAATTCAGAAATTTAAGTATTTTCTGCTAGATCATAAAGACACTGCTTCAAAGAAGATGTGTTATCAGTGGAATGGAACAGATGACCTCTCTGCGAAGTCGAGGAGTTCTGGGTGCAGGGACTTCACCATCGGAATGATGGCAAGAATGATGCCTGCCTGTGTGCTTCTCAGAGGACGCATAAAACCATCAAGAAGAGGACAAGTGCTAGTGTCTCTCAATTCTGGGGCCACAGACATTTAAGTTGGCATTATTTTCCTCCTCCTCTGCTTAATCCACCTTTATGAACATGGTGGATGGCTTAATATGGACGTCATTAGCATCTGTGGAGATTTGGTCTCAAAGGGCAAGTGGGGGAATGGGGGTTTCCACCAGAGGGAGGGAAGTCTGTTTCCCATGTGTTAGTTATATCGCCTTTGTGCTTCACTGGAAAAGAGGTAGAGTGGGCGCTTTCACACTGAGGAGAGCTGGATTGTGGTCAGTACCATTACAGGAAATGACTGTCTGGCCTTGGCATCCATTAGATTTAAATCAGTCCTCATACAGCCCTAAACAACTCTTTGATGGTTTCTCTCTCCACCTAGGGCGAGATGGCAGTTGAGTTTGTCTCTGGTGCTTTGCTCACCCCACCGTGGGGTCCAAACAGAAGTAATTCCGACTCAACACCTTGTTAGTAAATTGCAGATTCATCTGGTCACTGACAAAGAACAACATCGGAAAAAGAAATCGGCATCATTTAATAATAGTAGGTAGGGGGTGGGGTGTTGACAACGTAAAAGGAATATACAAATGCCTTCTCTGTTTGGTCCTTTAAGAGGAGCTGTTCAGCTCAGAACACACCCTGTGCATCTTGCCAAGGCACAAAGTGACTGAGGCCATCTAACTTGCAAGAAGCAAAAATGATGGTATGTTTTCAAGGATCACAGGTTAATATAAGCACTTCACACCCTCACACTCTAATGAAAAACATTTTACTGACCTCTGGCAAAGAATCTGAGAACCCCCAGGCTGAATCTCCTGTATTGGAAGAATGTGACCTCATGGAAGGGTTATGAGATGGTTAATGTCTCTACAGCAACAAGGACAGATGATTCCCCTGTGCCAAGGGATATAGCAAGAGGAAGGAGAAACCACAGGTGGCCTCCAGTACACCCGTGGCCCTTGGGCGCATGGCCCTCTGAGCTGTGCTCTGGGCAGGCTACTTTGTCGCCCTGCCAACTGATACTCACTCCTGGGCCTTCAATGTTCAATAAGCATCTAACAAATTACAAAATCGAAAAGATTATCATCTTGGAAACCTGAACAAATCTATAATGAAATGAAGGACCCAAAGGCATTTAATTATTGAACACATAAAAGGAAGTATATTTTTAAAAAATTGGTCAAACTGTCCTGTTAGTTATCATTTTAAAGGAATTTACAGGGCTATTATAGATTATTCTTTTGGAATAATTCAGTTTATAGCAAATGCCTAAACTGGTTTCTTCATTGCACAGTATTTTCTCTTAAAATGGGTGCTTTAAAACAATTACATACAGATTAAAAATCCTCATTTCTTTGCTTAATTAAAACGTTAATACTCTTAGACAACACAGATCTGAAATGGTGAAACCAGCAATTCCCCCTCCCACCTTACAACAAATTAAATTGAGACAAAATTACAAACACATTTCACTACATGATTATTATTAATAAAAATCAGGTTTTTTTTTATAAAGTTGCCCAAAATGCAAGGGATGTGCATAGGTTTACAACTTAGTCATAATAGCATTTTATTCTTATTCCCCTGGGTGTGCCCCATGAATGGAATGTACTTTGCTGTAGATTACAGATTGTTTGTCCAACACAGACACACCGACGGCATAAACGCTCGCGACTGTCCACATGCATTAAGAGTCAAGACCCAACTTCAAATCTCTAAAAGGTTTACAGGGTGCTTCAAAGAGACAGTATCACATTATCTGGATGTTACATAAAGGACTTAAAAAAAATACTATTCTAAAAAAAAAGAGAGAGAAAAAAGGCCTTTAAAAATTTATGACTGTTTTGTAATCACTACACTAATTATTTCAAATAAATAAAGGAAAGAAAGATATTCCAATTCATAAAATCAGACTCTAAAAAGAATGTAGTGTTCCACCCCCAGTCAAGGTAACAGAATCATTGTTTATTATTATTAAAATAGATTATAGAAAGCAGCATCTATTTTGTGCAGTTTTTAGGGGCCTTGGAAATAAAAAGCTATGATTTCCAAAAATATAACATTCCAAAGGATTGAATAATACATACATTTAAAGATACATTTTATTAAAGTTTAGGAGAACTGATTAAAAAAGATACTGTCTCTTTAAATTAGTGTGTAATTGTTTTTCTCCTCCTATCTATTCGGACATGACAATAATTATAAATGTAGGTCACACTACAACTAGGTAGTCTCTAGGGACCACGACCTGCTGACACAAGGCCGATAACAAAGAGGCTTTTCCATGTATGAGGTGTTCCCAGTTACGCTCAGATATCTGGGGAGGGGCCTAATAGACCCAGGAGACAGGGACCCACTGCGGGGCTGTGCACACGAGCTCAACGGCTTCCTCCAGATGTCTGATTGTCTCATCAATTTCATTGTTGATAATTGTGAGATCGAAGTAGTGTGCATATGTTCTCTGCAAGATATCAGATTCCTTCTGCAGACGCTGAAGAGATTCATCCTAAATGGTGATGAGATGGAGGTAGGGGTGGGCATGGGAAAAGGGAAAAGCAAACAGAAGAGAGAAGTCAGTTGGATTCATTCTCTTTTCACATTTCTGTTTGTCCCAGCGTCAGAAACAGTCAAGGCCAGACCCCGACGTGCCACGTCTGCACACGAGGCCAAGTCTGCTCCGTGAGAGGGGATGGTGACTACTCAATGTGCAACAGGAGGCTCCATGACAAACCAGATGAACCAGAGAAAACAGACACTCTTCAGCAAACACATCACCCCCACTCAAGCCTAGCTGTGTCTGTCCCCACGGTCAGTTGGGGTAAGGCCATGTGAGGCATGGGTTACCAGCGGCTACAGTGGCCCAAGCTGTCCTTTCCTCATTCCTCTAACCCAGGCCCACAGGAAGCCCCAGCCCTAGCCTCAAGCCACTCTTTCATTCAGCAGGAGGGCTAAGGTGGCAAGGCCAGAGCTCCTCACCCTCTTCCCCCTGGTCACTTGAGACAGGCCTCAGGGCCCAGCTGCATGTGTACCAATAAGACCCTGCCTTTGGACAACAAATTAGGTTGTATTTTTTCTACTTAAAGGTTCAGCATGTTCCAGGAATTCAATTACATATAATGGCTCTCACTCAATAGCAGCTGATGCCAGAGGCAAAAGCTTTCTGGATGTTACAAATAATGGATAGAATAAGGCCATTTTCCAAATAAACAGCAACTGGCATCTGATGAATCTCCCCAAACTGGCCTGCACTGGATGTGGCCAGACAAATGTCACTGTTCATAGGTCCTCATATCTCTTATGAAAACAATTCTGAAGGGAGAGAAGCTACTGAACTCTAGGGAGGTTTGCCACAGTAAAGGATGTTCCCTAAACTATAGCTTGCTACAGAGTTTAAGAACTCTCACTGGGCTGAGCCAACAGTAGGAGGGAGTTCAGGGTTCCAAGTTTGTCACGCGAGTATAGCTTACGCTACGGGATGGCACTTCTTTCAAGACAGGGATCTCTTGATGGCCACCAGAAAGAAGTCTGCCTCTGCATCTTCATGGGTCAAATTTGTTATGCTGAACTCCCAAAGGGCAAGTTCAAATTTGAAACTAGGAAACTTTGTGAGTCAAACTACCCGCCCCTCCCTCCACCTGCCAAGCACTAGGTCGGCGAGCTATTGGGCTGAGTCTTAAATATATATAAATACAATTAAATACCTGTTTATGTGATTTGTTGCTCTCTCTCTAATTACGGAGTAAACTTGCCTTGTGCACCCTGTCATTGCTGTGTGCCCTGTCATTGCCATGCCCCAGTGCTAGGCATAGTGCCTTGCACACAGTAAGTGCTTACTTATTAAATGCTGTCAAAAGCACAAGCACTTGGCTGACTGGTACTGGTCATTATAGGATTTTACGAGCATTAAATCTATAAGACAGAGCAATTCTACTAGGAAATGGGAACCCATTGTGACAGAGACAGATCTCCAGAGAAAAGAAAATATGCAGTGCCTTCAGGACCTAAGAGCTGTAGCATGCAGCGCTGGCTTAGGACCTCTCCTCTTCTCTGAGGCCCCTCTGTTATTCGCAAGAGACCCTTCCTGACCAGGCAGCAGAGAGGCCCAGGCAACGCTCTGCTCTGTGGGTGCAGCTTTTGGGAAAGCAGATCAGAAGTGAGATAAAGATACTTAATTCTTTCCTGGCATTGCAGCGGGGATGGGCAGCTACCACAACAGTTGGGAACTCAATCTTTTCTATCAGGACACTCTGAACCAAGAATGTCCTACCTGTATGGCGTTTTCTACAGGAATTTCAAAGCAGGGACACAGCATGTGTGCTTTGAATGTTAGTGTTAACTACTACAGTGCAGATAAGACCTCAGACCTTCTAAGGTCATATCAACACATGTTCTGCTTGCACTTAAAAAGCATACTATTTTCACTGTGGCTTTTTACAAACAACACAATGCAAAAACGCTATTCACCCAAAGACATGGGTGCTTCCTACCAGTATGAGAAGGAACAATTCCTACAACATCACTCTCTGGGCTAAGGGATTCGATTTGAATATATAGTCCTGGGCTTCAAAAACCACAAGTGGGATTTATAATTTGCTCAGAAAGCTGGCATGATGAAAATATGCAAGAACATTTATGGCTAAAAGCATCAAATTTTTAATGTAGGTTTCTTTACAGAAAAATCAATGTCCCTCATAAGGATCTTATAAGAGGAAGCTATCTTTGTCAGTTTCTTCCTCGACAACAGCTTGCCTGCGTGCTCGACTCACGTGTGAGCAGGGTTTAACTCAGTGAAAACAAAATGCCTTTATTCTAACAGCGAAAGCAAGGATTTGTGGGAACAAAATGTCTACATTCTAAATCTATTAAAAGAAACAAGGCTGTATTTCATCACCTCCTAGCTGGTACTTACAGGCAATTTTCTGCACCATTTTGGCAGCTATGGAAAATTAGTAAAAGGGCAGGAAAACAGGCAAAACAAAAACAAAGCAAAGATGATAATTCAAGAAAAATACATGGCAACCAAAGGACAAAAGCTAACCACAATATGGAGTTTCAAATATGCTTGTATATTAAATAAGATGGGAAAGTGGAATTTTCTTTCAACATTTTGCAAATGAAATGACAAAAAATAATAACTGAAAATATGAGTAACACAGGTAAATCTAAATACTTAATTTTTCTTCAAGGTACACAAAGTGAAAATTTCCAAACTTTGATTTAACCGTATTTTGAGCTTGGGTGAGTTTAGGCTTATGTTTACTGAACAGAGCTAAGATTCCTCTTCAGGCAAGGCAGTCACTGGCCCTGGGCTGGCCCCCGGAGCTGCTGCCTTAGCACAATCCCTACCAGGAGAGGGAGAGGGCTGGCAGCCCTGGAGGGTGTGAGATGCCCTCAGGCTTTAGAGTAGGTTTATTGATAAGGCCACAGGCTGTCCTATGCTCCATTCTATTCCACATCCCTTTTCACCAGAGCAGCCTTTTGCTACAAATGTGGACTGACATGCTTCAGACTGTGCTGAGGACTAAGGCTTGAATTTGTCTAATGATTCTGATCTCAGAAGAACCACAGTTTATGTTGCTTAATTTCTAATACTGAAAGAGGACCTCAAGCTCTGGAAATCTTACTGCCCAGCAGCGACAACAGAGTAGAGCTTCATTTAGTTGTCTTAATGTGATGGGGCTTTGGTTTTGAATGCACAACACATGGATCCTTACAATGGGGTGGGCTTATCTGGGGATAAACAGATTGATTCTTACCTCATTTAAACCTGGAGTAATAGTTGGTGCAGCAATAAAAACAACAAAAGGAGCAAACTCTGCAGTTCTCAGGACCTTCAGTGCCTGTGTTAAAAAAAAGAGAGAGAGAGAGAGAGACTTAAAAGAAGAAATAAATAATGTAAATTTAAAATGAGCCTATAAAAAATTTATACAGCTAAAAACTTCAAGCCCTTGGTTCAAATTTTAGGCAAGGTATTATTAAATTTATCAACTTTATACATAACTTCTATTATTCTTTTTCTTCTAAAGGATGGACAAACAGCCATCAGAAAATAAAAGTTGATAAACTGGACATTTTTCTTAGAAATCTCATAAATCAATCTGATTTATTTTTCTTAGTAAAAGTTAATACTGATTTTGTGGGTTAATGTTCATTTACACCTGGTTATTAGTTGTAGCCTGACTTTTAAATTTTAGGGTAGACTTGGACATGTCGGCTGGCTTTACTACTGATCTGGAGCCCACTCCATCGCATTTCAAATTTCAAATCGTTTACCAAGGAGAGCACATCCTGGCCATTCACACTTACGTAAGGCCTTCTGAATTGCCCTGAGGAAAAGCCCCATGGGACTCAGGGGAAGGGGAACCTTGCCCAGGGCTGGAGGCAGGAGCCCCAGGATGTGTCTTGGCCATGCCACTAAAGACACTGGGTGGCTGTGGGCACTGAGTAGGCCCACATGAAAATGCTGCACTCAAGGGAGAAGGACCTAAGGCTCCTTTCAGTTCCCTTCCAAGACACTGAAAACCTCTAACTGTGCAAGTTATTAGTTTGCATAGATGCACTGCAGAACTGCACTCAGATGCTGTAGGAGTTGATTCTGCTAAAGGATTACTGCGTCAGTTCACATCACGCTCTTGGAGATTACAAACTCCCTTCCAAGGAACAAAACCCAATACATACAGGTACTCAATTCATAAGTAACTGACATGTAATTAATGCCTATGTGTGGGGGTGATATCTTGCTGCCCTTTATATACAATTTAACACATCTATTCTGTTGCCCACATATTTTGCTTTCTAAATGGTCTTTAAATTTATTTGCTTTGCCTGATTCCTATTGCTCCATTTTTTGCCTGGTTTATTGTAATTGCAGTTAGACTGGTTGCCCTGCCTCCAGTTTTGCTGCTTTCTAATCCATACTCCACCCTGCTACTGGAATGATCTTTCTGAGATGCAAATCCCATGGCTCCCCTGCTCAAAATCCTTTAACAGCTCCCACTTGGCCTCAGGATAAAAGGTACACTCCTCAGCATGAATGTCAGGTCCCTTCCTCACAAGTGGGCCAGTGCTCAACCTCTTCAGCCTCTCTCTGCCCTTTTCCCTCCATGGACTGGCCTTACTAAGAACTACTTTCAGTTCCAGAAAAGGGCCAGACTCTCTCCGGCTTCCTGGCCTTTTTATTTACTGCCCCCTCTGTTGCGACTTCCCATCTCCTCTTCCCCTTTCCCACTCTCCCTTTTGCTTGGCTGAGTAATCCTTTAGTACTCAGTACTGATGTTCTTTTCTCTGGAAAGTTCTTTGTGAGCTCTGGGCCCCTCCTGTGTGCTCCTGAAGTACCCATCACACTGGAAACCCAGGTCCCCAGGGACTAGCAGGTACACTCCTTGAGGGCAGGGATCATGTCTTGTTCAGTTTCTCCCTCAGGCCCAATATGGCACCTGGCATAAACTGCCTTTATGATAAAATTAAATGTGAAAACAGTAAATATAATTTGCTTAAAATTTATCTTGTTTTTTGAGGCAGGTTCAACTAGAGCACACTCTGCTCTCTTGGCTGAAAGGACTCTCTTGGCCTCTTTGCATATACAGGCATGTACGAAACAAATTTGATATTAAAGGTTCTTTCTTTTTTTAGTGCAAGGCTCACTTTCACTAGGATTCTATTTCTGAATTTTAGTCACACAGTATCTTCTTGGGGGTTAAGGGAGCCTGGAACATTGTATCTGTCCATCAAAGTTCTTTAATTGTCAAAGTCACAGACTCAGATTCCCGTCATAAGAAAGCTCTTCAAACTTGCAAATGTTAATTTTTGAAAGAAATAACTAGCAGCTTCTTTGCCAATCCTTCTGTGACTAAAGACTTTAGCAAGGAACAAACATCATGAAAAAGTCCATATATAGCTCAATTGAGCTAAAAGGGATCCTCATTTAGAAATGTCCTTTTTGTCAATATTATCTTGGGCCTTTTTTCCTTCCTTCCTATGCTCATGATCAGATGAATACAGCGTCAGAAGAGACAGAAGGTTTTCTCATCACTCTACTCCCCGTCACACACACACACCCGCCCGTAGCCAGCTTCTGGGCAACTGAGATGGGAAAAAAAAATCCCATTTGCTTCTCTCCCTGAAGCTACTCCGAGTGCCAGATGGAAGTCCATGCAGCCTGGATGCTGAACAGAACCCACGGATGAAGCAGCGGATGAAGTCAAGGATGATGCACTGGGCATGAAATTTTTTTCTCCACTCAGTGACCCAGCCTGTTAGCTACCCAATCCTTTGAGTGCTTTCAGTTCTAGCCTGCTGTCATATTACGACAGCAGAAAACAAACTCCTTGGAAAACATTAGTTTAGCTACCTGCAGATTATCCATCTAAGTCTATATCCATAAACACGTGAGGGTCGTTCTACATTTGCTGCATAAAACCATCAATGAGGGCCATGTTCATCACATTGCCAAAGGCTTCTTGTGTCTAAGAATCAGGTTATATTCCTTGATTCCTGTTTTTACCTTGGTGGCCAGGAAGTTCAGAGTCAAATTTAATGTTTATCACACAGTAAGTACAGTAGCCCCTGTGGTTAGCATCTCTGCTTCCCCCTCCTTTCCATGGCTTTCATTTCCCATTTCTATCTTATATTATTGTATTTTCAAAAATTCTAAGATGCCTCAAATGCTGAGTGAGATTTTCTTGTCTAGTAGGCCTCATATCTTCAGAAGGGTCACCACACATTTCCTCATCTGTTCTTGAAGGTCTCTGTCCCCATACTCTGCTCTACTTATGGGTCTCAGGTGGGTGTCATTTTTGGTGCAGTTCTCAGCCCGGCTGAAATTCAGATTTACTTCAGGGACAGGAAATGGACCTGCTCACAAGGATTCCCCTCTCTTAGGCAGTTAATAGGTGACCTAAAGATGAACTCTAAACCCTCTTCCTGAATCAAGATGAGACACAAATTTATTAATATTCACAGGCAAATTTCTCTCTCTGAATCCCAGAAAGGGAGAGAGAAGGAGGGAGAGGAAAGGGGGTTAAGGGAGAGAGAATACACTCTAGAAAGATCACTGAAAACATGCTAGATTCAAATAGTCAAAGTAACATTAACTGAACATTTCAAGGTCATTCTTTAGTTCTCTTCTATGGGGATAAAATTGATTTTATGGCTCAGCTGTGGCCAGTAATTAATCTCAGGTTACCATCCTCAAGTTTGACCCAAGTATCTAAGATGCAGATATCTATAAGACTAATCTGGTTTGCAAACATAAAAATTACATAGGGGCAAGGTATCTGGGTCATTTTGTACAAAATTCTAAGGGTTTAGGAAGAGCACAGCGACCCCAAAACCAATCTCAAGAGAACCACCTGATATAACAAAATAGCTTCTGGTTCAGAAGCTGGCTTTTGCTTTGAAGTACACAGTCCTAACAAGACTGTAAGCTACTTCTTGGCGATGACCTTTGTCTCTGTGGGCAAAAGCAGAACCACAAATATTCTGCTACTGTTAACTTTTTAATGCTGTAAATGGATACATCAGAATAAAGTTAAAATCTAAAACTGTCACATTAAGCTCTAATCATACATTGGAGCTATTATAGTTTCAGCTTTAGGGACACAGATGATCTTCTGAGCCATGGCCTTATTTCCATGTGAAATAAATTCTGTGGTTTTTCTCAGGTTTGACTGCCTTATAGATTTTTCTAAATGTTAAAAAAATTAGGATTTAAATTCTACTACTACACGTAAAGTGGACCATCTTGAGGATTCCCAGGGCTATCTCTTCTAGGATGGCACAGTGAGAGGAGGTTGGGATTTATTGAAAAAAATGAAAATAAGACAACCAACACAGTTCAAGATCAAACCTCATTTTCAATTGGCTGTAAAACCTTAGTTGAGTCACAGTTATGTTAAGCCTTGGTATCTTCATCTACAAAAGTAGACACTGATCTGTATCTTATAGCATTCCAAGGATTAGGTAAGGAGTAATAACACTTGGCAAAATATAAATCACTGTAAGAACACTATCATTATTTTATAAGAAGCCAGGTTATTAATTTTTTTAAAGTTTAATGTCTTTGGCATGGTCTTCTAATTTTAAAGTTGGACCACAACATCTTATCATATAGTATTATTAGATATGTGCTCAATTTGGCCTTAATTGTCTAAAATAAGATGGCACAAAGTATTAGACCTGCACTAAAAGAGCTGAACACCAGTGTTAGGTGGTCTTTCTATGGTCCACATGAAGTGAGAGGATTTTAAAAAATGCCACAAAGCATTTATTTCTGTTATGGAGAGTTTCTGATGTACACCGAGGAAGGAATTTCATCCTCACCAACTTGTCTTCTGAATTGTATTCTTAGCTCCTGACCCAGTGCTTGGTGTATAATAAGTGCTTAATATAAGTTTGGTGGATCAAACTGTCCGTGAGATATAGTAGAAGGGTTAATCTAACAAGCTGGGATTGGAAAGGGGCACAGAGAAAAATGTCCTAAGGAAGGAGCCTCCCTGGAGCAACGAGGCTTTGCCTAAAACAAGTTGCTCATGGTCACGGGCTTCCTGAAGACAGGATGAGGGCCCTGCCCAGCTAGGGAGAGAGTGGGTTGAGGGCAGGAAAGCCCAAGGGTGAAGCCCAATCGGTGCAGACTGTAGGCACCCCAAGCTGTACTGTAGTACGCAATGGTCAGCGTGAGACCAGGACTGGCATGAGGCTGGACCGGGCAGGAGAGCCTGGGACCAGAGTGGCCAAGCAGACCAACAGGAAGAGCAGGACTGAGGTGATCGCTATCTCCAGGACCGCTGGCCCAAAGAGGCTCAGGCAGAGATCGGGACACCTATGGCTGACCCTCTGGGTTAGGTGGACCTGACAGATCACAGTTTTGAGAGGTGAGGACCAAGGAAGCAGGAGAGAAGGGTGCAGGTGAGCTCATCCAGCAGTCAGGGGAGCAGGGGAGAGTGTGCCCAGCCTGGGCGAGGAGGTGCTCTGGGGCCAAGTGCAATGGGTAAAGTAACTGCTGTGGGTGTCCTGAGAAGGTCGAGAGAAGTGTCTCCAGCTCAGCAGTGCAGAGCAATGCATGGCTGTGCAAGGGCAAGGAGACAGGGAGAGCTGGACGCTATGGGTGGAGCAGCAGCAGCAGCAGCAGCAGCAGTGGTGGCGGTGGCAGCAGCGGTGGCAGGTAAGGCAGAAAGCCCTCGAAAGTGGATTTAGGTAATGCAGAGAGAGTCTGAGGAGCCCTGCAGCCAGCATACTGCTAGAGACATTACTACCAGCAGAAAACGACGTTCAGGTGAAGACCAGTGTGGAACCCAAGGAGAGGATGTCGAAGACCAGGACCAGGATTGAGACTTTGCCTCTAGCCACCCCTGGCCAGAAGATTTTTCCAATCCCTAGTAAGGAGGGATTAGTAGTTAAACAAAAATCAATCTGTGGTACACATTATATATTTAGTTCTATATAGGTCCAAGTTCATTGTTAAGTAAACTATAGTGTTCACCCTACTGTTGCTCTCCTCCCTAGCCCCTTAACCAAATCTCTTTGTGGTTTCCAAAGCTCAAAGTTCAAGAACCCCATTAGCTGTTGTAAAACAGAAATAGGTGAACCCACTGGCCACGAGTTAGGATTTAGAACCCAGAAACTGAGCCGTCAGGCCCCAGGTGACACAGACCTGGCTATGCAGGTTCTGTCCTTGCTTTGAGGATGGCTAGGGGACCAAGTCTCATGTCGTAGTCCCCGAACAGGGATTCACCCTGCCTACAATAGCCAGGTAAGCCTCCTGATGAAACAGAGCCTGCCTGAAGGGAGCTGGTCTACCATCTAAGCAGATGGTGGACTGATTCTACTTCTAAATGATAAGGGAGTTTGGGTACAGATCCGTCTTAGAAATGATAGACCCTGGAGTCACAAGGGCACCCACAAGCCTCTCCTGTAATTTACCCTGACACCTACAACTCCCAAATCCTTCCTACCATGCTTTACACCACATATCTACTTGGTTTGTATTCAGGGATGAAAAAACGGCTTGTCAGCATTTATGATGCGAAGCCTTCAGCTTTCTCTTTTTCAAATTTAATAATTCCTATTGTTTCTTGCATAAGACTTATCTACAAATCATCTATGTGTCTGGCTCTCTTTTGTGTCCTCTCTCAGTTTTCCATATCTCTCCTAGTTTTAGCTCAGGGTCAGGCACTGTTCTCAGGTACAGAGATGGCAGAGGCTGAGAGCCACCACGGGGTTCCATCCCTGCTCCATCTGACATCTGGGCTCACTCATGCTTGCTTTCATAAAGCTAATGTGCTGTGTTTTAGACCCAGGACCCACCCAGGATCAGTCTCACTGGTGATTAACATAAGCCGCTGGTGGAGGCTCTGATGGTCCAGCGTGAGCTGTACCAAGAGAGGAAAGGTCCCTGGTTGTGATAACAAAGTGCCAGAGTCTCATCCTGAAGTCAGATGATTGTAGGATTTTTGGCAGGCATAGACTCAATCAGGTACTTTTTTGAGCTTCTGAGTTTAATAAACCTCTTCAGAGAATAATCTCTGCTTCCTAAAGAGGTGAGGAACCTGTGGCCTCAAGGCCACATGTGGCCCTCCAGACCCCCAAGTGTGGACCCTCAACCGAATCCAAACTTCACAAAACAAATCCCTTTATTAAAAGGATTTGTTCTGTAAAATTTGGATTTGGTCAAAGGCTGCACTCAAGGATCCAGAAAGGACACAGTGGCCCCAAGGCCGCAGGTTCCCCACCCTTTGCATTCTAAACTGTTAACCCACAATGCCCTGATTACTGATACTTTCCTGTAGTTTATGAAATTCTTATGTGACCCATGACTTTCTGGTAGCATTTTTGATTTCATGATCTGAGCTTATCCGCATGCAGGCAGGATATTAGCGGTTCGAGGTGGCCAGGCATTACCTGAGGTTCCACGTCCAGTATCGCAATCAGCCCCTGCTCATGTATCTTCCGGATGGTCTCCAGTTTTGTCCCATACATGGCATCCTCGTGGCTGCCATACTCCAAATACTCATTATTAGAGATGTCTTGCATCATTTGGTCATGAGATACAAAGTAATAATTCTTTCCATTTTCTTCATCTTTCTTTGGAGGTCTGGTTGTATCTGCAAAGTCACATGTCATGAGAGGCTTAAAAGGCTGAGCTGATGATCTTATATTCCCAATAGACTTATTGAGACCCAATCTCTTCCTAAAAGCTGTGGATTTTTAGTGTATGTTGCACATTCCCTGTTCTCATCCCCAGTAGCTCTGTAGAACTAAATTCTAGAAACCGCATTATCTGTGTCCATCAGACCACAGCAGCCAGTGAGTTGTTTGGTTTGGTGAATCTTTCAGTTTAGGTGAGATATATTTCATCCCTTGATGGGCCAGTCCAGAAGAAATGACCCAAAATTAACATAACTCACTGGACGCTTTAATGCAGTTGGGTCTTCGGCAGAAGGAAAAAAGGAGGAAAAAAAAAAAGGAAAACTACATATGGTTATTTAAATTTAAATAAATTAAATAAAATTCAAAATTCAGTTCCTCAGTCTTACCAGCCACATTTCAAGGGTTCAGTAGCCACATGTGGCTAATGGCTACTGTATTAGACAGTGCAGATATAGAATGCTGTCTTCATCACAGAGAGTTCTATAGGATAGTGCTGGTCTATAGCATCTTGCAAAAGGAGAATGTTAGAATACAGCAAAAGGCACACCATATTGAAAACACAATGACCTTAGCCAGACGTGGCCATAATTATTATGAAAGACCTAAACCAGGAGGTGGTAAACTGGCTCATGTAAGTACAAGAACTGTCTGTTCTTGTAAATAAAGTTTTATTGAGACACAGCCATGCACATTTGTTTACATATTGTCTATGGCTGCTTTCATACTACAATGGCAGAACTGAGTAGCTGTGACAGAGACTATATGGTCTTCAAAGCCTCCAATATTTACTATCTGGTCCTTTACAGAAAAGGTTTGTCCACCTCTCACCTAAGTATGTGTGTACTAAAGTATATGCCAATAACCCTAGTTCTGTGGTTACTAATAGGACCAGTATTCTGCAAAACACACTTTAAGTTTTTCTAGATGAGCCAGGAACATTTGTTTTAATTATCTCTCTGTTCCTTCCTCCCCTTTTCCTTCTTTCCTTCCTTTCTTTTCTCTTTCTTTCCTGCCACTCTCCCTTACTCTTTCTTTCAATTTCCTCCTTTCCTCTTTGCTTCCTTCCATGAGCGAGAACAAATTTATGCTACTCTTTGCTGTGTACATGAGCCCAAACCAGAAAGAAATTCCCCTTTTCCTGCTAGACCATTAGAACTGCCAAGTGCTCATGGATGTCAAAATGTGAACATTTTAAAGAGGAACCCTCTTTCCAGGCACATCAAAAGCTGAAGAAATGGCATCATATATTGATGTACTATCTTCAGTCATCTCAGTAGTTAAATATATGTTATATACACGTCTGGGGTCAAATATTTTAGAGAGTAGACACGATTGATGTCAGCAAATGTAAGATTTAAAACCAAGCTAGTTAACTGGCCACTTAATAACATGGAAGTTCAATTGTTATATGGTCAAGAAGAAGTTAAATGTTAGCTGAGTTTGCTGTACTCATGATTTAGACATAAGGGGAATTAAAAGAACATTTAAAAGTGTTTAACTAGAAAGCGCCAGTAGCACCAAATGAAATGATATTTGGTAAACTTCTTTTCTTGTGTAAATCAGATAGGGCTCTGTTTTTTTTTTTTTTGAGACAGTCTCGCTCTGTTGCCCGGGCTAGGGTGCCGTGGCATCAGCCTAGCTCACAGCAACCTCAAACTCCTGGACTCAAGCAATTCTCATGCCTCAGCTGGGACTACAGGCATGCACCACTATGCCCGGCTAATTTTTTCTATATAGTTTTAGTTGTCCAGCTAATTTCTTTCTATTTTTAGTAGAGACGGGGTCTCGCTCTTGCTCAGGCTGGTCTCGAACTCCTGACCTTCAGTAATCCTCCCCCCTCGGCCTCCCAGAGTGCTAGGATTATAGGCGTGAGCTACCATGCCCAGCTGAGGGTAGTTTTCTGAAGCCTCCTGTCTCTCTGAGGTGTACAGATGACTGTAAGTAGTGTTGACATTGCTTCAGGAAGGCATCTGAAGGCCCTATAGGATGGAGCCAATCTTTACATTTTCTCCTGGTGCTCTTAAAAGAAATCATCCTCTTTCAGCTCTTCCCACCCTGAACAGAGCTTTATCTGCTAGAAAGCTTTCGGGATTGAAATTTTAAACTTTAGAATAATGATGATAATAATAAAATAACAGTGGTAAGATGGACCACTTATCCTCCATCTGCTAAGTGCTTCACACGCATGATCTCAAATCCTCATTACAACTGCAGATTTGAAATTCTTTATAGTAAGCAACTGATAGCACATTAATTGGGTTTTTAAAGTGATAAGAAGTCAATAATTTAGACACTGATTGAGGAAAATATTGTCTTATTAGACAAAACTATATATAAACTATTAAAACTTGTTTTCCTGAAGAACAATTCATCTAGGTAACATTTATGACACACTGTTAGAAAAATTAAGTTACAAATATAATGAATGAGCCTAATTTTATTAAAAGAACACAAACATAAGACACACACATAAACTATATATATATTTGCACTAAGAGAAGCCTAGAAAGGTATACAGTAAAATATTTATAGTACCTATTACTGGGGAAGTAGAGTTGGAATTATTGTTAACTCATTTTTTTCTTTGTTCTTTTTGGATTTTATAGATTTCTCACAATGAACAGCTACCACTTATGTAATAAAAAAACATGTATACTATAAGGTTAAAAAAGTGATAGGAAAAATATAATGAAAAGAGATTGAGACATTGCTTACGTGGAATAGGATACGCAAACCGATCCGGGTGCTTTGTGATGAGGGTGTTTTTTATGTGTCTTCTCCCAACACCATGTGCACCTATGTCATTGTTTAAAAATAATGTTAAAACTTACAGCACTTAATAATGTTCACAAAATGTTTTGAAGGTGAACAGAAGCAAGCCACTTACACAATTGAACTTACCTAATAAGACTAGTGTTTTCCTTTTGAATGCTGGCAGTTTTACTACTTCTTCATATGTGACAAGATCTAATTGATCAAACACTAAAATGCAAAGATTTAGAAGAAAGGTCAATTTACAGCATGAATATATCATGTAGGTAAATTATAATTTTACTGGAAAAACTACAGTTATATTAAAACCATGTCTTAAAAATATGAATCCAACTTATGATTTATGGCTTATATATAATTTAATTCTATACCCTTTAGGGAAGAAATTTCACTTTTAAGCCCATGAAAATGCACTTTAGAACCAGGGGCATCCAAAGATATGTTGAACACATGCATAAAAGTCCAATTCTAAAAGATACTGCATATCTTTTCATGCAGTATCTGACAAATCATATGAATTCATTCAAAACCACATGCTGTTCATATTTTTCTAATTCTAAGAAATCAGCAATACTAACAGGAAAAAAATCTACAGACAGCGACCAACATGAATACAGCATGAATGCAACTAAAGCTAACCAAGAAAGGGGCCAGCCAGATCACTCGTAGAGATGGATGAGAAATGCATGGACAGCTAGCTGGTCTTTAACTTCATGTTTCTTTCTTTCAACAGAGCTGATGAAGGTAACATGCTAGATTCTTTCAAAGTCAAGTTCGGTAACTATTTCACAAGCTTTTAAATGAGCATCTCACAAGTTTTATTGTAATCCAGATATCCATTCAATGGAAAGTCTTGGGTATGTAAGTAGAAGAACATGCTTCCCTGGGCCTGAAACCCTGTCAGCCATTACTTGGGCAGCCTGTGTGTGGTGGATAAGGATGGACAGGATGGAAAGAATCATGAAACAGAGTCTGAGCTTGGAAACTTTTGCAAGGGGGTAGTTCTCTAATCGTTACAGACTGAGAAGAAATACTTCAGCAAGTATTTTTTTGAAACCTGCCTCTTAAACACCATCACAAAAACAATTTCAAGTAATGTACCAAACTTTCCTGAGCGGATGACCATTCTTGTTGAAGTTCAACATGGTCCAACTTTCACACACATTTGAAAATTCTCACAAAAGGCTAAAATCCTATGTCTATATTTCCTGTAATATTTTTTGTATGGTCATACCAAAATGCTGTTAGTTATACACTGAAGTTTCCTTTTTTTTCCTAAAAGAATATTAAATAAGCCCTGGATTTTAGAGGGGTTGAAATAAATCCAATAAAATTGATTCCATAGTGCAATAAAGGAATCTGGGATGTTTCAGTTAATCATTAAGAGAAACTTCTACTCCCTGAAACAATATGGCCAAATGATTGTGAATATCAGCTCAGTCCTTAACATTGGTGATCTTCCTAGTAGCAGAGAATCTAAAAATGCCAAATAAAATACTCTGGAATGTAATATATCAGAAACAAACAAACAAACAAAAAGTATCATTCTCAAAATATATAAGAAAAGTAATACAATGTATTAAGGTGAGGGTTAGTGCATATTAATGGGTACTTGTGCATTTGTTTTCTTTTGATAACTTGATTCCATAAAGGTTGACTAAGTCTTAAAGCATATTTTCTAGCAACAGCTGAAAACCAAGAAATGTTTTCTGTGTTCAGAATTGCAGATTCACAAAATTAAAATGAACATGAGGCTCTCTGTTGTAGAGCTAGCTAGTCTGCAGCAGCAATGGAGTGATGAGAGTTGCAAAAATAAAAGCAGGAGTGCTGATGGCATTGCTTTCTACACCTATTGCTCTCTGAGTGATATTTCCACCAAGAAAAAGTATCCTTATGAAAGAAGTGCATCAACAAGTTGATATGTTTTATTATATAAAAATAATCAAGCATCTCACAAAAGAGCAAGATGATGATACAAGCTTTCTGAATGGTATACACATCCCTCCCCCTCTACAGAGTCCTAACTCTAATCCTATCAGATTAAGACTTGTCATTTGTTTTAAACACATAAGAACGAGTTAAATATCAACAATCAACACCACAAACAATGAACAGATATGTTAAACGTCAATATCTTAACCATAAATGAGTAGCATGAAGAGGTTACTCTAGTCTAAATGAAATCACCACATGGTCAGAGGGTTGCGAAACAATAAAATAGGGTATTTTGAAATAAGAGATACAAGGAATATTAGGAGAGCACTTAAAGACTGAACTTTTAAAAGTATTAAGTTGCTTGCTGATTAAAAAAAAGGACTTAATAAAAGGAAACTGTCAAAAACACAGAGGCATAGTCATTCAACAGGTTACTTACATGCACAGAAGCCATTGGGAGTGAGACAGCATGAAAAATGTACAGGGGTCATTGAAATATGGCTTTTCATATATTAGTAAAATAAAAGTATAATATGCACAAAATAAACTTTATCATGCAATATTCTAAACACAAGGCAAATAAATCACATTAAGAAACAAACTCATTTTAATAAAAATTTAACAATATCCTTATAAAAAAGCCAGTGGGTTTTATATATTAGCATATGCATAGAAATTTTGTCGGGGAATAGTTACAAGAAACCCTCTTCAGTGAATGTAGATGTGGAAGCCTTTCACTTTTCACTTTGTACCTTCCTGTACTGTTTGCAATTTCTAATTTGTGTGCCTATTACTATTATCTTATTTTTAAAAATGTCAACAGGGCAATGAGGTTATGGGCCACTTTTTGTTGTCTTTAGAGTTGTTTGATTCAAGACAAAAAAAAAAGAACAACTTTTTAAAGTCAACAGTACCAATTTGTGGTATTAAGCATAATTTAAACACACTTATGAATGGTATTGTAGAAATCTTCTATGTTCATATGTATGTATGTAAATAGGGTATTTCAAGACTTTAACATTTAAAAAAATAAAAAAATAAATTAATGAATACTTTCTAATTTTTGAAAAAGTTTACATTAGTAACTTGATCTAGAAGTGACTTTTGGAAGTCCTGGGACTGAGGAATCTCAATGCCTATAGAGTACAGTTCTTCTAGGAGCACAACAATGCTTTTTGCACCAAGTGTATGTGGCTAAAAGCCTTTTATATCTTGCAGAGAATGTATTTGGTGTAAAAAAATACACATATCATAATCAAATCTATTCCCAAGGATTCAGAAATACTGTCTGGCATAGTTTGCTCATATTACCCTGATTTCCTGGTAAGCTATTCAACATTCCAGACACTTCTTTTAAATATTTACGTAATTACTTTCCACTTGAATCTTTTCCATAAAAAAGCCATTAACATCGAATCCTTGTCTCGGTTGGAAAAGCTACAAATATCTTCAAATACTGTAAACACCTCCAATTAAAAATTACACTGTATAATGGTAGTATTGGGCCAAGGAGTGCACGCTTAAATGTCTGAAGTGGCTAGGCAGCTAATGTAGTTGAATGAAGCAGGCCAGGTGCAAAAACAGAGTGGTGGGGATGGTGGGTGCTGGAGCATGAGTGTTCAAAGGGGACATTAACAGCCCAGAGGTGCTAAGAGAGAAAGTGGACCTGGTGTTGCCGCATTCCCTGTTCTTCCAAGGGAAGTCTGAAACCCAAATTTTTATGTTAAATAGCCTGACTTTCAAATATGATAACTTATTAAAATTATTTTAAACACTCTATGTGTGTGTGTGTGTGTGTGAACAAAATTTACTTATTTGTCAAATTTGGCTCATAGGCTGCTATTTTATCATGTGAGATATAGGGAACACAGTTTGAACAGAACTCTGCTTTAGCCAGGTGTATGGAATTTATTAGTGACAGAAATGGAAATAACTAATCTAGTATTATTGTTCCTATCCATTCCAGATATTGACGAAGTTCCCATCCTTCATTTGTACCACAAGTATAAACAACTTCAGAATTTGATGATAAGATTTGGATCTTACCATCAATATATGATGAATGCTCAAAGATTTGAAGCAGGGAACAAAACATATGGCCTTTATTTTAATTTACTGAGTACTATGGAAAGAACAAAGATTATACTGTATTTTATAATCAACTTCCGAAAAAGCCAGGAAAATCCTTCAGAGATATAGTTTGATCTGTGGCCCATGAGCCCATCTGGCTAGTTCTTGGTATTAAAGACTATGATATTTCCAAGTTTTCAAAGCACCTGCTTTACCAATGGAGGTTAATATTAATAGTATTCTACTATTTTAGAGCAATTCTTTATATGGGCAATTCAACAAATTAGGACATACTTTCATCATAGCTAAAAGCAGAACAACTGATAAAATACCTGACTTTGCTTCTTGACAAGCTAATTTCTTGTAATGTAAAGGTGGTACTAAGCAAACGATTCTTCTAGACTTTCTAATGAACAAAGTGGAAGAGCTGGTTGATGAAGCAGAAGAAACCCGAAGAGATTGTGGCATAAAGGAATACTAGGCTTTGTGAGGAAGTGTATTTCAGAAAGTCCAGGCAAAAAGCTGGGCATCCTCTCTCCATCAGAGAAACTAACAGGAGAGCTCATGAGTGATTATTTTGTGGACGAGAAAACCCTAACGATGATATTCTGACTCAAGAATCACAAATAAGCCTAAACACAAAGTTCTACAAAGACACTTAAGGGGACCTTCTAAGGAGCCCAGACTTTCTTTCAAAGGAGGGCCTCATATACAGTGACAAATACTTACATATAGAACAATTCCCTAAGCATGACAAGGAAGGCTCTGATGCCTGGAAGACCACTGATTAGGAAAATATTGGCGATAATAAAAAAGGGGTGGCAGTAGGTCCCCCTGCTCCCACCTTTCTACATTTTAAGTTTACAAGAACTTAGATAGGTACATGGTTTGGGATAAGAGGTATAATGTCAAATCAGAGGGAAAAGCAATTCTATTCTACTCCTATTAGGCTCCTGCCTTCTACATCGAAGGCAATACCTTTCAACCTTGATAGGCAATGTTTACCAGAGAGCTAAAACCTGAGATAAGGGACAGTATGAGAATACTTGGCTTCATTAAATGATACCCATTTGTCAGGCCCAGGGATGAAAGAATCTCAGATCCACTGGATTTTAGAATTAGAGAAGATCTCCTTGATTGATTAACCTGATTCTCTCGTTTCGCGGCCCACAGGAGCTAAGTGATTTGCCCAAGCGGCATGGTTACTCAGGTGTGCTAATTCCTGGTCCTATCTCAGGCTGCCTGTTAAGCTCACAAGTGCATTTGCAGGGCCACTGTGCATCACCTAATAGGAATCAGAGAATGGGAACAACAGAAAAACATCAGTGATGCCCTGGTGGCGGAAGAACAGGAAAAGTGAACCATGGAAAACATTGGCTGTCAGATTGGATGTAGATTCCCTGGCACAATTCTTGAATTGATTCGTTGTCAGCATTTAGAGAATTCTAGTATTTCAATGAATTCGCTTATTTTTCCTCAGAGCTGAATTAAAGAATGTTGGCAAATTGAATACTCATGTCTACACACCCTCCATCAATAGAGTATAAAACTAACGATGAACTGACAGCCTTAACCAGCCGTTTCTTTGCTTTTCTAGGCTTAAATTAATTTTAGTGCCATCTATATGTATCATTTAACACTGCTATAAAAATTACAAGGTAAGACATATAAATTTCTTATATTTTTATAATGTCAACACATGAGGCCTTGTGAGCCTGTTCGATTGTGTTAGATTGTTAGAAGCTGATGGAAATAAAGGCAATTAAGGAGACTTAGCAATACTGCTAAGAAGACTTAGCAAATACTGATGTTTTGTGTTAAGCAACATTTTTTAATTTTAATTTTTTAGAGACGGGGTCTCACTATGTTGCCTATGCTGGCCTTGACCTCCTGGGTCAAGCGATCCTCTTGCCTCAGCTTCCCGAGTAGCTGGGACTATAGGTGCTCTGTAGTGTATTTCTTCAAATAGCACTACTTGAGCATTTACTTAATAGTTACTACATATGTCTACTAGTCTGCTTTAAATATTTCTTCCCTTTATAAAACCAAAAAAGCCATTATGAGACCAGTGCTCTGTGAGACTAGTGCTCTGTAGTAGTACATAATCAGAAATGATACATATTATTGGAAATAAAAATGTGGTACAATGTAACTAATGTGAAGGGAAAGACTCCTCATTTAACTGAACAATTTAAACTTAACCCATGTGGCTGCTCACATCCATTCCACATTACACAGCATTTCTTTTTTATTTTTTTTAGAGATAGGGTCTCAGTCTGTCTCCCAGGCTTGAGTGCAGCAGCACGATCATAGCTCATTATAACCTTGAACTCCTGGGCTCAAAGGATCCTCCTACCTCAGCCTCCCAAGCAGCTGGGACTACAGCCACATGTCACCATGCCTAGATAATTTTTACATTTTTTGTTGAGATGGGGTCTCACTATGTTGCCCAGGCTGGTCTCAAACTCCTGGGCTCAAGTAATCTTCCTGTCTTGACCTCCCAAAGTGCTGGGATTACAAGCGTGAGCCACTGTGCTCAGCTTATACAACATTTCACAATGTTTACTTTTAATCTCTGATTGAGAAGTGAACAATTCAGAGTTTCTAAATAATTTTTCATAGTGAATGGTAATGCATGTTATAACATTCTACAGAGAAAAATGCATTTCATATTTGTCAGAAACATTATATTGTCACATTGGGCACATATGATTGGATTCACTTGCTTTTTGGCCATATGTTTGATTTTTGGAATTATTTCTGAAACCTTGGGAAATAATCTAATGCCAATGTCTGGGCTTTCAATTCCTCAGAAAAAGTGCCCTATAAAAGGAGTCATATTAAGATGTTATTGAAAATAAGTAAATCCCACTCTGTATATCACTATGCATTTTCTTTTAGCTCAAGCTACATTCTGTGAATCTTCTGGGAATTCTATTGCAATGACAGATCATGCTTTTTTGGTATTCATTTCAGTTTTTAACAAAACAAGTGAACATTTTGACTTAAACACAAGCTTCCATATAGACAAACATACATAGTATGAAGGGAGGGCCAAGGTAATATCCTTGGTCTTTTAGGGGCCTGGAAATACCATGAGGGAAGACGACCAGTCACAGAAACTGACTAACCAAGTTAGCATCCATGTCCTCTGTGCTCTTTCAAACTAACCAGTGAACCAATTGCAGCAGAGCTCTCTGATAAGAGCACATCTTTGCCCTTAGATTATCTGTCATAGGTCTATGTCCAAGGGCTAGAGAGAAGCCAGGAGAGAGGGTATCTGCTCAAGGCCAATCCCAGCCAAGGAGGTAAGAATCCTGGTGACTCAGCAAACTCTCAAGCTCTCAGGGGAGGACTTAACATGTTGGGTTTTTTCAGTTCTAGAGGATACTATTTTGAAATAGCATTTTCATCCTATAAAATATAGGATGAAAAATATCTGTAAAATATCTGGCAAATAAACCAACATATTAATTGGAGGTAAGGGTTTCTTAAAGGTTTTGTAAGTTGATGAAGATTTTCGTATGGTTCTCCTTGGACAGAGAACTCTGAAGACTGAATTGAAAAGTTATATTTCTTTAGGTTTTGGAGATGCTTAACCCAGCCCCAGTAACTAGTTGTACTTTTCCCTACCTGCATTGTGCTTTGCCAAATATTTATCTTTGTACTGCTTCTTTTTCTTGCCAAACCAAGTACAGCTGGCCTGCTGCTCCTGTTTGGTCTTCTCCATGGCAATGCAAGCTACTCGCCTAGTACACAAAGAAAGAAAAAAACCAATAAAATTAATGTATAGTTTTGTGCTGATAAAATAGAATAATTCATTTGAAGAATTTACATGAAACATCATAAACATACTGATCACAATCTTTCAGATCATTCAAATAAAGCCTGTTTTTTGTTTTTCATGACAATTTCCTAGAAATGTTTTAAAAGTATAGGCTTATATGAAAATAGCATTGTATTCCTTGAGCATACACTAACTGATAACACAGATTAGAAGCCTAAACATGTGCTGTGAGATACAGTGGGATGATCATGAGATTCTGAGTCAAGACAGGCCTTGTTTGAATCCTGGCTTCATCACTCATTAGCTGGTATTGAGCATTTAGTGTTAGGCACTTTTCTAGGAACTTTACATGTATTGATTCATTTAATATTTCTAACAACATAGGTAACTGCATCACCATTTTATGGATGAGAGAACTGAAGGACTGAGAGGTTAAGCAATTTGCCCCAAATCTCATAGCTAATAAGTGGGAGAGTGGGGAAGGTCTGGCACCAGAGCCCATGATCTTAGATAGAACATTCTATCAGCAAGTTCTTTAACATCTCAGAGCCTCTTGGATGGCTGTTGTAAAGGATTAGAACAAAAAAATGTAAATAGGACCAGGCACACAGTAGATGCTTAACAAATGGTACTATTACTACATGGCGATTCTAATCTAAGATAGAAAAAATGTGCTATGATTAAATTCAGTTAGAATCACAATCAGACAATTATAATTTTGTTCTACTTGATTATAGTATCCAGCATTGGTAACATAAGCAGAGATAATGTTGCTCTCTAGCCCAGTGTAGTGGCACACACCTGCAGTACCACCTACTGAGGAGGCTGAGGCAGGAGGATTGCTTGAACCCAGGAGTTTGAGACCACCCTGGGCAACACAGTAAGATCTCATCTCTTAAAAAAAATTAAACCCCCTTAGGTTTAACCTAAGTAAATACTTGGTTTCAGGATACTGCCACAGAAGATTTTGCTCTCTTAATAATTTTGCTTGTGGGGGCCAACCAGGGGTCCCCAAGTGAGTCAAATATAAGGAGAGTCCAAAATCACTATCAGAATGCCATATGGCACTATTGTAAATGTCAAGTTATTTTCTGACAAGGTTGTACTGATTTATATTCTCACCAGCAGTGTAAGAGAGTTCCTATTTTTCTACTTCCTTGGTAACACTTGGTATTAGCAGTCTTTAATTTTAGCCATCATGATGGATAAGTAATGGAATACCACTGTGTTTTTAGTTTACATTTCACTGATTACTAATGAGATTGAGCATTTTTTCATACGTTTATGGGCCATTGGATTTCTTCTTTTGTAAAATGTCTGTTTAAGTCTTTTGACCATCCTCCTACACAGTTGTCTCTTTCTCATTGATTTGTAAAAATTGTTTTTATAGTCTAGATATTATATGTTTGTTGATTATATGTGTTGCAGTTACATTCTTCTACTCTGTGGCTTGCCTTTTTACTTTTTTGTTATCTTTTGATGAACATAACATTAGTTTTAATTTAGTTAAATTTATCAATCTTTTTTTTTAATGTGAAGTATTTTGGTATCATAAAAAATACATCCTTGACTGGGTGTAGTGGCTCATTCCTCTAATTCCAGCACTGTGGGAGGCTGAGGAGGGAGATCGCTTGAGGTAAGGAGTTTAAGACCAGCCTGAGCAAGAGCGAGTCCCTGACTCTATCAAAAATAGAACAGTTTGGCTGGGTGTGGTGGTACGCACCTGTGGTCCCAGCTACATGGGAGGCTGAGGCAAGAGGATCACTTGAGCCCAGGAGTTTGAGGTTACAGTGAGCTATGATGACGCCACTGCACTCTACCCAGGGTGACAGAGGGAAACTCTGTCTTAAAAACAAAAAACAAACAAAAAACTTCCTTGTCCCAGAAGATATTCTCCAATATTACCTTCTCAAAGTTTATAGTTTTGTCTTTCACATTTTGGTTTTTAATGCACTGGAACTGACTTTTGCTTATAGTGTGAAGTAGGGGTCCAATTTCTTTTTCTTTTTTACTCTTAATGGATATTCAATTGTCCCAGCTTGACTTATTGAAAAGCCTGTCCATTCCTCACTGATATGTAGTGCTATTTCTGTCATATATATGTATGGGAATGTTTTTAGGTTCTCTATTCTCTTTAGTGGTCTATTTGAGCATCTCTAAACCCATATCTTATTATCTTAATTATTATAGTTTTATAATGTCTTGGTATCTAGTGGAGCAACATATCCTTCCTTGTTTTTCAAGAGCATCTTGGCTATTCCTGGCTTGTGCATTTCCATGTAAACTTTAAAAAACATTAGCTTGTAAATTTCAAAACTGTTGGGATTTTGGTTGAGATTGCATTGAATCTATGAAATCAATCTGGGAGGAACAGACATCTCTACAATATTGAGTCTTCCAGTTCTTGAACATAGTATGTCTCTCCAGTTACTTAATATGTCTTTTTAAATGTTTCAATACATTTCTAAAAATTAATTATTTTTTTTCTTAGAGACAGGGTCTTGTTAGGTTGCCCAGGCTGGCCTCCAACTCCTGGCTCAAGCGATCCTCCCGTTTCAGCCACCCTAGTAGCTGGGACTACAGGCACATGCCACTGGCTAAATTTTATAATTTATCCTGTAAATGTCTTGAACATCTTTGTTAGATTTATTCCTAGGTTGTTGATTTAATACAAAAAAGTTTTGTAAATGGTATTTAAAAAAACTTTTTAATAATAAAAATTTCAAACATATACAGTAATATAGTATAATGAACTCCGGATATCTACAACCCAGCTTTGATAATTATTGCTCATAGCTTATTTTATTTATATCTTATCCATCCTAGATTATCTTGGAACAAATCCAAGAGTGTTTCATTTCTTCCTTAAATAGTCTTAAATCTCTTTAAAATCTATAGGTTCCCTCTCTTTTCCTCTCTCTATTCTTGCAAGTTATTTGTAGAAACTAATTGTTTGTCCTGTAGTTTCTGTACGTACAATCTATGGTATCTTCAGCATATCTCTCTGTCCTTTGCATTTCCTGCAAGTAGGTAATTAATCTAGAGGCCTAATCAGATTCAGGTTCTATTTTTTTTGCAAGAATATTTTGCAGTATTGTGGTTTTGTGGGTGGTGTGATGTATGGTATCTTTTAAAAGTTTTATTTTCTGTTTGTGGCTGGTAAATAGAAATATAATTGACCTTTGTATATTGATTTTGTATCAGCAATCTTGCTAAACCTTGCTATTAAATCTAATTGGTTATCTATAGATTCCTTTGAATTTCTACACATAAAATCATATTATTTGCAAATTTTTTCCCTTTCCAATAAGATTAATTGTATGTTTGCTATAGATGTCCTTTATCAGGTTAAGGAAGTTCCCTTCAATTCATAGTTTGTGAGAGTTTTAATCATGATTGGATGAATTTTACCAAATGCTTTTTCTGCATCTATTGATATGATCATATGGATTTTCTTCTTTAGTCTGTTAATATGGTAGGTCAGATTGACTGGTTTTCAAATGTTGAATCAGTTATGCATTCCCAGTACAAACTCCACTGGGTCATGATGTATTATCTTTTTTATACATTGCTGGATTCAATTTGCTAATATTTTGCTGAGGATTTTTACATCTTTTAATATGTTCATGATGGATATTGGTATATAGTTTGCTTTTCTTGAATTGCCTTTACTTAATTTTGATATCAGGGTAATGCTGGCATCATAAAATGAGTTGGGAAGTATTATTTTCTATTTTCTTAAAGAGATTGTCTTCCATGTCTCTTACCTCTCTTGTTCACTGAGGATTTTATTTATTTATTTTTGTTTGGGGGAAGATATTATAATATTTATTGGAAAATACTGTGAACTCTCAATGATAGCATCAAAGTCAATCTCCACATATTACCTAGGTAGTATACAGAGGAGGCTGATAATGGCTTTGCTTTGGGAATTCTTCTGGTATAAGTCAATATGTGTTGTTAGTCAGAACTACATCTTCTATGAGGCATAGGATCTTTGGAAACATAGAAAGAACTGAGGAATTTTTTGACAGGTTAAAAGAGACAAAATCGTGCCCTGGTGAAGCTTATGTTACAATGTACAGAGTATCCTATAATAAATGTTTTTAAGCTTAAAATATAAAAATAACAAGTTCTCTGTAAAAATTTGTGGTGTGGTCACATGCAGTGTGATGATAGAGGAATGAAACTGATTTTTACCAGCCACTCAGAAAATACATGTTATTTCTTTTAGCTCAGTAAGTGCACAGAAACCATGTTAGGGTTAAGGTCAAGCTGGAGGGAAATTTCAAATAACATGTTTAACATTTTATTGATGACCTGAGTGAGGATCTTGTAGACAAGGGATGATAGATTTAGGTCCCCAAAATATGTCAAAGGACTAGATTGATGTGTCTACAGTAAGGCACCTGGGTCCAAAAACATTGATTTCCCATCTAGAGGGTGTGAAAAATGTGACTTGGTAGCAATACATTTGAACAAAGCTTTCAGGTCTGGTTGATAGTATTGTTTCAAATCTTTCTTGTCAGCATTGTATGTCCACTGACATTCTAGAGACCAGTTTAGTTTCGTAACAAAGGGAAATTGATCTTTCCCCTCAGCAGGAATGGCTTCCTATGCCTCCAAAGTTCTACTCAGGTATTGAGGGACATACTGCCCAGTGGGCCTCTTCCTCATCATCCCAGTTTGAATCCCTTTCTCCCTGTATACTTTTTGCAACTTTATTATAACAGTTCAGTCTTTTTTGACAATAAACTGAACATATTTAAGTTATACAATTTCATCAGTTTTGACACAGGTATGTATCCCACGAAATTATCACTGCAATCAAGAAAATTATTTTCATTAGTCCCGTAGTTCCTTCATGACCCTCTGTAATACCTTCCTTCCTCTACCCCTAACCCCAGGCAACCACTGTTACTATGGATTAGCTTGCATTTTCTGGAAGTTTATATACATGAAATCATATAGTATGTTCTCTTCTTTGCCTGGCGTCTTTCACTCAGCATAATAATTTTGAGCTTCATCTATACTGTTGCATATATCAATAGTTTGTTCCTTTTTATTGCTGAGTGGCATTCCATTGTATGGATGTACAAGAATTTACCTATTTACCCACTGATGAAACTTTTTAAAAAGTTTTAGCCGTTCTAATAGGTGTGTGACCACTGAGATTTTAATTTTATTACTGCATTTGGGTCTTTTTCAAATCTGCTATGACATTTTAAAAACTTTTCTGTTCCCTGAAGATATTTTACAAGCTTATTATTTATTTTTTTAAAATTTGGTGAGCCAGTTTAAAAATCTTTCTCTCTTAATTCCAATACATGTAGTGGGTTTGGGTTTGTTTCTGCTGTCATTTCTGTTGAGTCTCACTTGTTTTCCTTGTACGCCTGGTGATTTTGACTTGCTGGTCACTGCCCTGGAAAATGATTGTGTAGGGGGTTAGGATGAAATTATGGGGGTTAGCATAAAAGTGTTCTTCAGAGACTTTCTTTTTGTTTTGTGAACTAAAAATGAAATCCTAAGCCCTCTGCTAACCGAATGGAACCCCCTGGGCCAAGGGGACCCCAGAAACACCTTAAAACTGAGTTCCCAGCCATGACAGGATGGGTGCATAAAAGCACAATTACATGCATGATTTCCCTTCATAAATATTCATGACCCCTCCTATAGCTTGTGAATATGTATATTTGACCACTCTGCTCAGTATAAAATCCTGTTCCCTTTTATCTCTTCTTTGAAGCACATGTGCCTGGCTTCTGGCCAGGGCTCTGCTTCCCAACCTGCTGGAATGGCCACCCAACAGGCTGCTACCCTTTATGAGAAATAAAGCTCGTTTTTTCCGAAGTATAAACCTTGTTAACTTTTTTTAGTTAACAGTTTATACCAGATATCTGGAACTATTAGTAAACAAAGGGGACACTTCAAATCAAATGTATGGCTTGAGTTTCCCTGGCTGCCTCAAGCTATGTGTACGTGGGTGCAAATCCATTCGAGGTGGACTGGTGGCTGTAATTTCTTCAGGGGAAGTTTGTTCTCCCTTTCCTCTGGTATTCTGCTTTGCTCAGTAACAAGGCAGCTTTCTCTACAGTTCCTTGGTGTTGAAGGGGAGCAAGGGCATGCTTATTGGCTTCTTCTTAACTTGGAGGGCTCTCCTTTTGCACTCCTAACAATGAGGAAGGTCTCCTAACAGATTCTCCAACTTATACAGGCTTTAGATCTTAACTTTGGTCCTCTGGCACAGAAGCGTTCAGTGATAACAAATGCCATCCTAGTAAAATGGGCCAATTTGATACTACAATATTCTGTTTATTACTCTGATCAAAGGCTTTCATATAAAAATTGGTCACTGAGCTCCCTAATATCTTTTCAGGTATTCAATGCTTTCAAGGTCATTTTAAAACCCTTATTTTCTGCAGCACTTTTCATTTTTTCAGCCGGAGGATTGATCCAAATAACCTAGTCTACCATTACAGGAAACAGGAAATAAATTTGCTCTTTGCACTGCGATTTCTTAGGATTCCTCCAGAGGATTCAGAGTTCTACATATGAGTGAAAATGATTTATATAGATGATTTGACTAGGGAGAAGATGTCTGGAATCTATAATACATAATTATTTTCAATAAATGCTCACATGGCAACATTCAAGATGACATTTTGTAAAATGTAAATAACAGTAACAGCACAATGGCATCGCCATTAAAAAGACTTAGAAATTGTTTTCCTCCTGCTTATGCTTAAACTGCTTCTTGAACATCAGGCTGAAAGACAATGCCAGATGGAAGGCTGCTGCTTCTCTGTTTGGGCCTATGTCTCCTTATGTGTAAAATGGTGGCGTCTGAAGTCCTCATCAGCTCCAACATTCTAAATTTATGAATATTTTTGAGAAACATGGGATAACTGAAAGAGGTGATCGAGCAAAAGAGATTAACTGAGAAACCTCTTAATTAGGGAGAAGAAGGGGTGAAAAAGAAGTTAGAAATGTCTACAGACTCAATGTCTTTGGTCTCTTTTAGGTGGGCTCAAGTATTTGCGGGGGAACTGGCAGAATGCCTAATGGTTGTTATTTTTTGTTACATGAAACAAAACTCAGACATTAAGTTAATCTATTTTGCACTAGATATATTCTAGTATATTGCCCAAGTATTAATACTAACAAAGGTAAGACCATCAACATTTTATGAAAAATATTAATAGTTCAACTAAAGCAAACTGTAACAATGATAGCAGAAATAGATTTTTATCAAAATAAATAGTGATCTATGACTCCTTTTCTCTCAGTTAAAATACTGTCTAAAATCCCTGCCTGACTTTAGCCTGCTTTCAGAGATTAAACTTTTTAGCAGAAAAGGCATTTTAAAAGGCCTGGAAAGGTAAAGAATAAAGCTTCTGACTGCCCTTTTCTTAGAAACTGCCCGTTTCTAATGGTGAAACACATTTTATCTTCAAATACCCTGAGTGACACTGAATCATGGCATCCAAGTTTTTTGCTGGTGATGCAGTGGGATGGCCATGAAAACATGTAGTGGGCAAGGAAAAGGTATGTTATTTAAAAATGCCATTCTAAGAGGATTGGAACATCATATAAAAATGGAGGGCTCTGCTGTGAGACCATGATTTGACCCAAGGCTAGTTACTCAACCTCTCTCCAGACCTTCCTTCCCTTTACGTAAAACGAAGCCCTGACTCTATAACTAGATGCTGAGGATTTATAATTCTTGGATGAATAATTTGAATTTTGTTTGGCTACTAAAGCAAAACCTGTTGGAATGTATCAAACAGGTTTTGTACTATAAAATAATATAAAGTTGAAAAATGGATAGGCAGGGCTTCGTTTTTATTATAAAACAAAGCAATACAACAAAAACATACCATTCCTGAAGTTCAGGAGAAGGAATGAGACCTGCAGTTCCATTTTTGGAGTTTTCCAGTTTACCCTGCCACCAATTGTGATCATCCTTACTAATAATCTGGATGATGTCACCAACTCTGAATCGAATGCCAGCTTCTTTGCAGGGGATGAGGTCATCCTTGGCTGGATCATATTCAAATTGTGCTCTTACATAGATCTATAAAACAAGAGTTTGTAAGAAAGGATGCCATAGTGATGTGAAAGAAAACAGCTCTAATTAAATAACCACACACCAACACTTACAATACAAACAGGACATCAGATGGTGAAAGCAGAAAACGATGCGTGGAAATATGACACAAAAAACTTCTACCACTAGAAACAATGTTTTGATGTATACAGGTTTAAAAGTTTGCTGTGTTTATTTGGAAGGAACACTTGAAACACTTATTTGGTAAAAATATGGATTTAATTTATGCCTTTATTATAACAGAATAGGCCTATAATTATAGAAAAGTATGCCTATAATTTTTTAAACTTGCATTGGTTATGTTGGTGTTATAGCTAAGTTGTCATGACCAAGTGGCAGCCCTTAAGCCATGAATACTAGCAGTCAGGCTAGGTTTTAACCCTAAAGCAGCACACAATATAAAACTAGCAAGAACTCTGGGTTGGTATCTTGCTGTAAAATGCCTTTACATGACAACTGGCAGTGTGTCTACACACTGCTGATAAACTTAAATGTAACTCAAACAATTTTATAAAAAAGTTTTTAAAAATAGTTTTATTTTTAAAAAAGGATTTAGGTGTTATATTTGTATTTTATTCTTCTGAGAGAATAAAAATAAATTTGAACTCTAGCTTTGTCAATGTAACACTTAACATCAGCACAGAGCTTAAAGACATGCATAGTTCAAGGCTCTGAGTTTTATGATATGTGAATTTACTTAAGAAACAGATTAGCATACAAGGGGTTATCATAGCAACATTTTATAAATTACTAGATTTCTAAATGCTTTAAAATAAGATACTATATATTCAATGTTGCATCAATCATGCAGTCTTAAGACTAAACCGGGTGAATTCTATCAGGTGGTAACTTATGCAAATTTTAACTCTAAATCTGATTACTTTTTAATACTACATTTCAGGATAAAAATCTCATAAAAATTCTATCTCTTGAAATTAAATTTAAATATTAATGTTTAAGTCACTGTAAAACCAACCTGAAGGCTTTGGAACCATTTTGTGATTTTTCTGTTTATTTTCAGCAATCCAGCCTATAAAATTAACAAGTCTCTGCATTTGTACCTAAAATCTATATCTTTAAAGTGCTGGCAATCTGAAAATTACTTGCTAGTATTAGGCAGCACTTAACTTTTCATATTTGAACTAACGCAGGCACATCATGAGATAAAGCCAAGATAATTATGTACTTTTTCTTATTTTTCATTGCAAATGGCTTTTAGAAATAGACACGCAAATACAAATTTAAGAAAAAGCTCTCAACTTCAGAAAATTATTGCTTAAAAATGTTCATCAACATGTACTTTTTAGTTATTCTTAGAATTCTAAGAATTTTGTGACCTTTACAGTTCTTTTCCACCCATAAGACCTCTGAAGGCTGAATTCTTAACCATCAACACAAAATTATCAGGTTGAAATTACAATAACCATCACAGCTACAAAGATGTAAGGAAAAAAAAATCTTTATAGAGTATTAGTCATGTGTAATGTGTTAAAATGAAATGGTACAAGCTCTCAATGCTCAAATGTTATGGTCCAAAATGTAGACATTATGGGATGGAAAGGGTTAATAAAGGCTTGGCTATTAGCAGCTCAGTTTAGAGAAGTTTCTATAGAGGATATCTATTCACCTGTCGTCCTTTTGGTTGGGTAGTTGATGGCAAGTCCTGCAGAATAAAGCCAACCCAGGAGAAAAATTTTCATTTACTTTTCAAGAGTACAAGGTAATTTGTGTGTTCTGTTACAATATGGTTAAAAAATGAGCTAGATTTAAGTTGTAAAGAGATAATATACATTATTCCATTTCTCAGAAATGTTGAGTTATCCAAAAAATCAAACCCAGGCCATTTAGCAGCAAGCTGAAGAAAGCAGGTAAGTTTAAGCAGAGAGAAAATGTGTTCTTAAGAAACAACTCAGCATCTTCAACACAAAAGCCACTGCATGTGAAATAGCCTATTAAAAAAAACACCCCAAAATAAAAAGAGTTGTTGCCCTTTTCAACTTAGGCACTGTAACCATTTAGATTTTGAAAAAGTCAATGGCTATATGGCTTTTCACCATCTTAAAAGTATTAATTGTTAACTGTTACAAATGAATTCCTTTGGTAGCCTATTTTAAAGTTGAAAATAAAATCATAGACAATTTTCTTCCATAATTTCTCTTACTAATAGAATATCATTCCATTCGAGATGATCTCTAAATTATTTACAGTTTTACCTGATAAAAAAGTTGATATATTCTTAAAGGGCAAATTAAGTCAGGATAGAGGAATATGAATACTGCTGCATTATTAGAACTCTCAATAATTTCAACTGCGTGATGAACAGCAGTATCAGCAACTTAGAGAAGATTTGGTTACCCCAAAATATTGCAAACCTGCACCTATAAGTGCTCCCATTTGTTTAAATAAATTAAAAACAATTCTTTCTATATTCCAAAATGGGTAGTTCTGAAAAAATGTAAAGTTCCAAGTTTAAGTCAAATATATTAAGTACTTTGTGTTAAAGATGTGATAACAGCATGGCTTAAGTGCAGTTTGAAGCCAGTTCCTTTTGCTTTTCATATCCAGGCAAGGCTTATAATTCACAAAAATATGTGCACGTACCACAATAACAGAGGGCACACCAATTCGTAAACTTAGATAGCGGAAACTAAAACATGGTGCTGATATCACTCAGAATAGAAAACTACAAAGCCCGAAAATACCCAAATGCCTATTCTGCAAAATCCTTACATTTCTTTATCTTTCTCAAATTAAATAAAATATTTAGAAATTTAAACAAATCTCCATTTACAACCTTTGTACGTTTAAGCAAAGTCATACATACTAGTGGGGTGGTATAGAAATATTTTTGGAATGACCAAAGCAGTCTTGAACTATATTTCTTCAGATTTCACTAATTAAAGGGATTTTAATGAGAAGGAAATGTTGAAAAAGATTTTCCAGGAGTATATTGCATTGTAGCTGTAGTAGCTTTTTATATCGGCAGAAGACAGTATTTCCACTGAACACATGTAACTAGAACACTCATGGCAGGTGAGCACCAACAAAATTGTCACACTTGGCTGTGTGGAGCTAGAGTTCTTACCGAAACAGAATTGTTAGTGCTGCTATGACCATTAGCTGGGGACTGTCTGGAAGTGGAGGGGGAATCTCTCTGAAATAAGACACAAGGTTCATTAACACAGAACACCAGCACAGAAACACAGAGATATTTACATCAACAGTTACAACCGCAGTCTGAAACCATTTCCTTTGAGGTTTGAGCTGTAAAGGTGCCACTCTGACTTACTTGCATGATTTCACAGAAGTATGAAAAAAATTTTGCAATTTGAAGATTCACATACTGTGATGACTGTGCCATTCATTAATCATTTCTTTCCTGTCTCTAACATTCTATAACCTTTGCTTTCTTTTCATGAAACCCAGAAGAGTGCCTTGATATTAAAACCCTATCAAGTATCACAAGATGACAAATATTACTATAAAATTATTGTGCCACAGATCCCAGCTACTTAATTTTTATTAAAGATTAGCTTTGAAAAGTATTTAATATTAGGTACCTCAGTGTCAAGAATTACTGAATGACTCAATTTGAAGAGAAATGAACCTGAGAAAAAGACTTCGCATGTTGTAATCACCTTAGAATCTTTCTAGAATAAATATTACTAATAAGGGTAAGAGAGATATATACTAGAGAATAATTCTCTGTTTCTTAAGACCATTTTATCAGAGTGATTAAAACAAAAATCCTGAGCCTATACCAATATTACACTTCTGGCAAAGATCCCAGGGGCCACAGCCACTCTCCCTAATATCCACTCTCCTGGATCACACTCTTTCTACTATTCTACACACTCACAGTCTTTTCCAGGTTCCATTCCCTTAGTGTCCAAATCAACTTTACTAATAAGAATAAGGAGAGGAAGAAAATAAGTATTTTACAATTTTTGCTTTAGTAGAGTACTTTTAAGCTCTTGAAATGTGCATGTCTGCCCAAAAGACATTTGTTCATTCTAGATGATTCAAAGAAAATTTCTGAAACTTGTTAGCCTTAAAGGTAATGGGATCCATTAGAGGAGTGTTCTCAAATGTTAGTAAGCAAGATTAATCTCCAGGTGCCACCCTCGGAGACTCAAGTCAGTAAGGCCGTGGTGAGGGGCAGAGGAGTCCACTCTTTTACCAAGGTCCTGGGGAAGGCAAATGCAGGTGGCCAGAGAGTCTTTCTTTGGAAAGCATTGTCCTGGCTGGAAAGAGTCCAACCATATGCTTGAATTCTGCCAGGGCACAGGAGGGTCAAAAAGGTTAGGTGGGGCTAGGAGGGGAGCATCATTATTTTTTCTACTATTCAAAGATGAAGAAGGTAAGGCGAGGGGGGTTCTTCGTACTTGAGAGCATAGAATTCACATGTATAATGCTGGCTCTATCCCAAAACTAATTTAACCACTTAGAAAACAAAAGAGATACTTATGTTATATCAATAACTAACAATATCTTCTGGTTAGTTAGCCAAAAAGACAAAAATCAATTGTATTGACTAAATTTCTTCAACAGATAAGAAATAAGGAACACCTGTGATTTTTAGAATATTAAAATTATTTACATAAAATGTGCATGTGACATTCTCTGTTTCCCAGCAAGGTTTGTGCTCTAGGTAGCAAATTTTAATTATCTGAATCCTGGAGCAGAAGCAGTTCTGCATTTTCTTTTGAAATATACTACTAATTGAAGTTCCATAAGAAGCCACCAAGAGGAGCTCAAGGCCCGATATAACAGACATCCCAATTGTCACGGCTCACTAAAAATATACCTGAAAAAACTACAAATTCTTATACATATCTTGAATAGGTTTCGAAAAAAAATACGAAGCCTCTGATTTTTCTTGTGAAATTTACAGCATCACTGGAGACTGGAAGAAGTATTACAATTTCTCCCTCAAACTCTCCTAAGTACAAATCCAATAAGTTTCCCATCAGTCTTAAAAATTAACTTTAGGAAATGTGTACTTCATATTGATGTACACGTACTTCGAAGATACACATGAAAGAACAAGTTTTAATAAGTAATACTCAAGCTGAATGTGCAATGACCAAATAATGATGCCATTTATGCCGGTTTATATTTCTAATATAAAAAAATAGATTTTTGAATCTCATTTAATAACCAACATAAAACTGAATAATATATAATTATATAATATATATAAATTATATAATTTATATAGGATAAAACTATTTTATACAACTATTGGGGCTGTATTACTCTAGAAAACGTACTTGTTTACAAGTCACATAACATTTCCAAATTTAAACAATTTTACAAAAGGTTGCAAAAACCTGTATCCCTCTAGTAAAGTCAATTATCAATTCATCACAGATTTAATATCCATCTAGAGACCTGTCACAATTACTTGAACAAATTCTATCTCAATAGGAATAGATCACTTCTGAGATTCTTGGAAAGAAGAACTATCTGTGTGATTTCTTAGTAAGAGAAGTGAATGTACTTCCTGGAAATATTATTGCAATTATGATCATTATTATTTTCCCCTCAGAGACTCTTTTTTTTTAAGTTAAGCCTTATGTTATTATTTGTAGCTTCTCTATATTTTGCTTAGATTTCAGCCTGCAAAAAGCTCAAATGCTAAGGAGATCCACATGGAAGCAGGGCTGAGTAGGTGGATGGGACCTACTCTGTTCCGTTATCTTTGTTGTAAAATTGGTGTGCAGTGATCTAACAGCACAGGCAGAAACAATTTCCCAGAAAGCAAAACATTCAGCCATCAGCAGACAGTTAGTTAAGAACTCAAGAGGAGATGGGGGTGGTTTGTTAGTCTCATTACCTCACAGGACGAAGACTGAGTGCGGTAACTTGGCACAATCTTGAAGGTAATACTCCCCCGCATTTCCCTCTGGAGGAAAAAAAAAAAGAGTTCTCTTACAAACCGATGTTGCACTTAAAACCATGTAAGGAACCACTCAAAACGTGGGGGTAGTTAGTGCAAGACATCTGAGAGTACACAGCCCTAAAATGAAACTTAGTTATACAGCAGGGAACTGAACAGTCTAGTTTCACAGTAGAGTAATTTGCTGGGAAAAGCCCAGCAAAGTCAAAGCTAACTGCCCTGTTGATAAAGCAGTGGTCTCATGGACCTCCGATGCTACCTTTTTATAGACATGAATACAGAACTCCCTAAGTGATATGCCTTTGAAAAGTGGATGTAAATTGAACTAGAAAATAGACTAAGTAATTACATAAAATTATACTTAGTATGCTATATTATGATGGCACATTCTATAAAATTGCTTTTTACTTATTAATTTTGGCTTTATTTTTATTATAGTCAGTCTGTGGTGTTTACTGCATACTTAATAGGCATTCATAACATGAGAGCGGCTACACTGTAGTGGGATGAGGGACCAGAGTTCCAAAACACTTCCTCTGCTCGCTATGACAACGAACATAGGCAAAGGTCCATCATTTTGCTTTTTTTTTTAAAAAAAATCCAAAGCCTAATTTGTGTTTAATCTAATATCTAATATCTAATCTAATATCTAACACAGATGTTAGATATATATGGTCAAAAATGGCCTGGTCTACGGTGACTTTCTTCCCCTCTGTGCTGTAGAGAAATCCACTATAGCTGGCTATGACTCAGCTAAACAGGAAAGAGGTTTCTGACATTGCTGATGTCAGGAGAGTTGAGGTCAGTGAGAAACCAGTTCCCATGTACACACACTGAGAAGGTTTTCTTTAACCATCTGCTTGGTAAGAAACAGGAGGTAAAGAATACAAGGAAGGTGTTAGAGCGCATATTGCTAAAGACAGGCAAAATGTTTCTAAACTCTATTCCATATAAACATTTTCCTAGTCAGTTTTATGAATGCTGTATAAGTTCAAGTCCACACAAATTACGGTACGAGAAATACTCTGATTACAAAAGAATGCCCCTCCTTTGTGTGTTAAAAACAAGCTAACAAACTAAAAGTCAATTTTAGAAAAAGAAAAACTTTCATTTACTTACAAGCATTTTTTGTAGCTGTTCTACTGTTTGGTTAGCCACACTGATGCCATTGATTTCTCGAATTTCATCGCCAACATGAAGTGTACCTGAGAAATTACATGAAATTATAAACATGAAATGATATGTGTTTTTATAGTAATAAAATGAAGAGGCAGCAATGTAATTTTTAAAAATTCAGTTGAATGCTGAAGGCCAATATTTCAGAAACAGGTGCAAGTTTGGCTGCAGCAGAATTATTTATTAAATAACTCATATAGTAAACTCGCCAAAACAGATATATCTACTTGTGGAAGGCACAGTTTTGATGAATGGCCATGGAAATCTGATCATTTTTCTGAGAGAGGAGGTATGTACAGTGGTTTAAAAGTATGGCTTCTGGGTTCAGTCCAGACTGTCTGGGTTCAAATCCTAGCTTCCTCACTTGCTAGCTTTAAGATCTTGGGTAAGTCACTGAAACTCTCCATGCCTCAGTTTTCACATTTGTAAAATGGAGATGAAAACAGTACCCATCTCATAGGATTGTTTTCAGGACTAAATGAATTTAATACATGTAGAAGGCACACGTGTTCTTGGCACATGCTAAGCACCATGTCATTGTTTGCTGCTATTATTATTTACCAAATATGATATAAAGGTTGTCAGTTTTCCAAGAATTGTGATATGATATCTACATAACACTGAACTTATAGTAAACATAATTTAATCTTTTTATATAATTTGGTAGGCATTTTAGCATCCCATAATACTTCAACTGGAAAAAGTGACCAAGAATCAATGTTTAGAATGTTGTTTACAATTTTGCTTCTTTATTTATAAATTGTGCACATGTTTACACACTGGCCTGGCTTCATTACAAAAAGCTCACGATATCTTTTAGAGGTACATACTGAGATATGTATAAACAAAATGATAAAATGCCTGAGGTTTATGTCAGAATAATCCAGGGGGGTGGGCAGTAGGGCAAATAGAGAACAAACTGGTGTGGCCATGAGTAACGATAATTATCAGTGGGTTATGGGTACATGGGCGATCACTGCACTATGCTCTTTACTTTTCTCTACTTGAATTCACACTGCACTATTTTTTCTATGTATGTTTAAAAATTAACATAATCGTCCTCTACCCTACCCCTCACTGCAAAAAAATTAACATAATAAAAAATGAAATAAAAATTGAGGGACTTTTGTTTCCACCATGGATGGCTGATTAGGCACTCAGAGCCTTTCTCACAATTATATCCTGCCTAGGGCACACCTCTTCAAGCGTTAGTCCTCTCACAAAAGGAGTACAAATCTCTAAGAACCCTTCCCACTTTCACCCCCACTCTCCTCTCCATACAAAAGGACCCTGTGAGCTCAATCCAGTGTAGTGGCAAACTAAGGATGAGGTGAACTAGTGGGAAGGGTGAATGCCAGAGTAGCAATGCCTGCTAGCTGGAGTCTGTGCGCTGGGCCAATAGCAAGCTAGAAAGCTAAGCCTAGGACCCTGTAGAGAGCAAAGACCTAAATCAGTGGGCACCTCATGGCAACTGGTAGAACAAAGAACAAACCCTTTCTGGAGGCAAGTGTTCTCAGTTTAGGCCCCCAGGACTTCCCCTGATTAGAACAAGCAAAGAGTTCACAATCAAAGATCACCAAACAAATAATAAGGCAAGCTAATATGTGTGAGAGTCACCAGAAACAGCACATACAGATTTAGATTTCTTTTTTTAAGGATGATAAATACTGGAATGGTCAGATACATAATATAAAATAGCTACATGTTAAATGTTAGAAAAAAATAAACGACTCAACTGCAAGGATAAGCATGTAACAAGAGACTGTCAGGTGTGAGTAGACAGGTCTGAAAATAAAAATAAAAACAAATGACTAATACTTATAAAAATATTTATATAACTGGTGATATAAGCTAATGAATGGATTAAACAGAAGTTCAAATATGGCTGAAGAGAGTTTCAGTGAACTGGAAGATATAACCAAAAAATTATGTAGAACATATGCCAGAGAAATAAGGAAAAAAGAAACAAAAAATAAAAAGAATATATGAAAAAGATATTAAGATATATGGGAGAAATGTCTAATACATTTAACTAGAATCCAGAAAGAGAGAATAGAGAGATGGAGAAGAGGCAATGTTTGAAAGAATAATGGTGGCAAATTTTCTTGAATTGATGAAAACATGATTGCACAGATTCAGAAAGAATAGGATAAATAAAAAGAAGCCCATGGTGAGAGACAATGAAACTGCAGAACATCAAAGACAAAGATCTTAAAACACCCAGAAAGGACAAATCACCTACATAGCAAGAGAAACCGTAGTGATATCAGCCTTCACAATATCAAACAAGGCTCCCCAAAGGATGGTCTGAGATGCAAGAAGGAATGGTGAGCAAATGAAATCATAAAAATTTATACAAATCAAACAAAAATGACCATATATTTGAAAACTAATTTCAAATTTGTGGATTTAAAACAGGACAGAACTAGAACACTGGGCAAAGGAAGAGCATATAAATCAGAAGGAGTGTGATCAAATTTAGTGTTTCAATGTCTTTGTATTGTCTGAGAGTGGGATTAAGATACTGTAACTTTAGTATATTAAAAGTTAAATATAAGTAATCAAATTTCAAGGAAACCACTAAAAGAATAGAAATAAGGTGCCGAAATTCTAAACTACTAGTGGGGGAAAAATGGAACAGAAATATGAATAAGAAGATCAATTTAAAAATGGAATAAAAATAAATTAAAAAGCCAGATGGTAGAAATCATCACAATAAATATTAATGGATCAATCCATTAAAAGATAGAGATCATCAGTGTGCATTAAAAAATGAAACACTCAGCTTTGGAAATATTTAAAAGAGACATACTAAAGCTTGCAAGCACAGAATAACTGGAAATAAAAGGATAGAAAAAAACATGTTAGCAAACACTAAAAGCTGGAATAATTATACTAATGCTAGGTAAAATAGATTTTTAACTAGTAAATATTAAGACTAGAAATGGTCACTAGGTGCTTATATGTACCTAATAAAACAGCTTCAAATATATAAGACAAAATGAGAGATCTACGAGTAGAAATTGAAAAATTCTACCATAATAATGGGATATTTTAACAATTATTGATAGGTTAAACAGACGAAAAATTAGTCAAGATATAGAAGATTTACGCAAAAATAACTCCAAGCCAATCATCATCTAGGAAACTCTGCATGAGACAAAGAATAAAAATTCTTCTCAAGTACACATGGGCCATTTACAAAAATGATTAAAGTGCTATGCCATAAAGCAAGTCTCAACAAACCTCAAAGAAATGGTGTCATACAGCCCACATTCTCTGACCACAATGCAATTAAGTTACAAGTAAATTACAAAAAGATATGTAGAAAACCCCTTTAAATGTGGAATGTAAAAAACACTTCCAAGTAACTCATAGGTCAATGAAAAATATTACTGATAGAAATGTAAAAATACTTAGAACTGAATTACAATAAAAATGCTTCATATCAAAACTGGTAGGATACAGATAAAATAGTACTTAGAGGAAGATTTTAGACTTAAATGTATATATTAGAAAAGAAGAAAGACTGAAAATAAATGAACTTTTTGTGTTTAAGAAGTTAGCCAAAACCAATAGAAGGAAGGAGATAAAAATTAGGTTATAAAACAATGAAATAGAAAATAAACATACAATGGAGAGAATGAACAAAACCCAAAGTATATTTTTGAACAAACCTCTGGCAAGATTGATCAAGAGAAAAAAGAGAAGGCACAAATAAACAATATTAGGAATGAACAGAGGACATAATTATATAGAAGGCAGAGAATAAAAAGGTAACAGAATACTATGAAGAAGCTTTCTACAGTAATATTTAAAAATTATATTATATATTATATAATATTTTAGGAAAATGTAATTTATCAAAACTCACTCAAGAAATAGAAAGCTTAGATGGCCTTATAAATGTAAAAGAAATTGAAGAAGTTGTAAAAAGCAAAACTAAAACATCAGGCCCTGATATTTTTATAGGCAAGGTATTCAAACTTTCAAGGTATGAATCATTCCAATATTATAGAAAGTCTCGCAGAGCATCAAAGAAGGAATGCTCTCCAAGTCATTCTATGAGACTAATGTAACTTTGAAACTAAAACCAGACAGAGAAGTACAAGAAAGGGAAATTAACTACAGGCCAGTGTCACTCAAAAATGTAAATAACAAAATCCTAAACAAAACACTAGCACACATGGCGAGGATGTGGAGAGACAGGAACTCTCTTACACTGCTGGTGGGACTGCAA
>VBSM01001483.1:8292560-8302984 GCA_008086735.1 Cheirogaleus medius | reverse complement strand
CCTGGGCAACAAAGTGAGACTCTGTCTCAAAAAACAAAACAAAACAAAACAAAACCAAAACAAAACAAAACAAAATGACAAGCCGGTAACACATATTTATTATAGGTTTAAGTAACTTAACGGGAGAATATCTCCACATATCTTTTTCTAAACTTACCATCAAAATCAATCTGTACTAAAAGTTAACAAGAAACTTTCTTTTATATTACCAGCACTGTTAATTCCTTTTAGAAATGTCAAAATGACATGGGTGCAAATAAAAACAATTTAAAGAAGAATACTAATTAATTAGAAGACTTAATTAAGAATATACTTAAGTAATTTTCCTTTAAGTAATGTAGAAAATGCAAAAACGCCTGGCAGGATCAACATTATCCTCCATACTCATCTGCCTACATAGAGAAAATCATGCTTCTGCTAACGGCTCTTAGGATTAAATGCCGGGGAACTCAAGAGAACAATTTTTAAAAAACCTTCTTTTCTCTTTCTGTTCAAATTTTCTTCACTATTTAGTTGTCAACATTTCCTCTGCACAGAAAATTGGTTGTTTTCAAATAAAATTGTTCTTCAAAAGTTCTCCCTTACCACCAGGAAAGAGTTTTACCCATTTAGCTTGTTTATGGGACATGAGCCCACGGGAGAGCCTCTATTCTTTTTCTGAGTAAACACCTGCTGCTATTCTCACAGCAGATGGCTGGATTCACAGAGAGGTTTTACACATTGTACTCCCCTGAATTCCAACCATTGACCCAATGAAGGATCACTTTAGCACGACTGCATGGCAGGGGTACACCACCATCTACCCAGTAGGACTCTCTCACCTCAACCTGCAAGAACCTTACAAAAGCGTCATACTGGGGCAGGAGGGCATGTTGTGAGGTCACTTAGCCTGAGCTTAAAGTTCAGCATCATAACTATAATGTTGTGTGCTAATCAACTACTATCTCAGGGAAGAACAAATGAACAAAAACTACAGGTTTTCTTTCTCATCGAAATACCCTGTTAATGAGTGCTGGTTATGCTGTTAATTCATATTGTTTACTGGTGATAAACCAATTCTCCTTAGTGTATTTTATGTTTTGAGTTTCTCTGCCAATGAAATGAAAGGATGAAACCACATACTCTTCTCTGGTTCCTTGTTACTCTCACAGTCTATGATTTTAAGTACAAAGGTGTGGTCTCCTGTGCTCACTTTGGCAGCACATATGCTAAAATTGGAATGATACAGAGAAGATTAGCATGGCCCCTGAGCACAAAGGTGTGGTCTCCTAACCACAGCTAGGTAGAAATCTTCAGCAGGTTTTCACTGTCCAGTTGAGCCAAAGAATTGTCCCCAGAGTCTCTCTGCTTCTATCTATTTGGGTATTATAAAGATAGGGTGGTGACTCATGCCCACTGTCTGTGATACCGTAATTCCTTTCAATGAGCGCTTAGTGGGCAAAGTCAGGGACAACCTTTCCAAGCTCTTCTCCTGACCAACAGGGCAGGTCTGGCAGCCTCCATGGCATTCGTCTCGTTTCTCAGTGAATAAACAATTATTCTCCAGTGTAGATCTTATGTTTAAAATCTGGTAGGGAAGAGATTATGTCTTTCATACTTTTTCATTTAGTAATCTCACTTTACAGGAAATATTTTTTTAAAGGGATTCTTTTGCATAATGACTTACAAGATCAAAAAGTGAAAAAAAACCTATGTGTCTAACAATGGGGGAATTGCTAATACATTATAATTTAATAATAGCAAAGAAAAAATAAAACAGTCATTAGAAGTCATATTTATGAAGACCAAGTAGAAACATGAAAAAATGCTTATTATATAATGTTAGGTTAAAAAAAGATACATTTTGATTACAACTATATAAAATTTATATGCAAATGGATAGTGACTAGAAAAGGATAGGCAAAAATGGAAACTATTGTGTTAGAGTGATGGGATTAAAGATCAGTTTTTATTTTCTAAACTTTCCGCAATGTCATGTTTCTATCATACATAAATTAAAGTTTGTGAAAGATATAGCCATTTACATTGACAATTTATAAAAATGACTTCTTTGAACTCAGTATATACAACTGCTACAGAAATTTAATTAACTTTCAAACATTAACACCTTAAAAAAGCAACTCGGATTTTCATAAGTCTATTTCTACCAAGCGCAGTAAAATAACTTTCTTCTTTAAAAAAAGAAAAAGAGAAGTAAAATTAATATTAATGTATTCAAGTTTACACAGCAGGACCAGAACTAGAAATCCAGGCAGTATTGCTGCTAAGATTTTTTTCTTTTTTCCATGTTCAGTGATAAACTTAGAAATACTAAATCTGAGTAGAATGAGTCAAACTGTGACTCCAAGGAAACCACCTCTAAATGTGCAGCAGAAATGTCTTCAATAAAGGTAGCAAATACGATGACACCAAATACTTTGACAAAATATATCACTTACCTCTTTGGCTCTCTGCACTGCATCGCTTGGAGGATTCCTGATTTGTGGTGAAGATTTTGTGTTAATTTTGTCATACAGCTAAAAATCAAAGAAGAAAATCCAATCAACACTCATAATTCTTTGCTAAAATTCAGAGCTTCATATTTATTATTTCACTAAACAATATTTTCCTCTTAAAAAGGCAGGCTGATGATTTCAGTGGGATCCTCTTGTTAATAACCTCTTAATCGTTCAATGAAACTTGTCAGAATACGAGTCTTACTCATATCTTTTTAAAAAATCATCTTTAAATAGACGGACCAAAATTCTGTCAACGTGGCAATTTCCTTGCCATTTTAAATTCGTCAATATTTCAGCAATCCCAGTGTTTTTTCCCTCCGACAGAAGCAACTTTCAATCACATGAATACGGAGTAAAATGAAAGAATGCTTTCTGGCCAAGACACGTCTGAAAGAATTTTCACAGAAACCTAAATCTTGGGAAAGGCCAAACCCAACTCCTTCTAGGAAGGAATGTTCTCACAAAAGGTTTATACTTGTTTTACTAGGGCTGTTCATTAACAGATCAGTGCTGGCATCCTTCAGCAGAAGTCAAGGACATAAACTTTTTTCCTTTTGACTTTGCAAATTAAGAGTGTGAGAAGATACTGAAAAGAAACTAAATATATTTTTAAAAACCTACAAAGCTAAATGATCCAAAGTTTAACTTTCTGAAGAACATTAACTCAATTCTTTAGAGAACAAATCTCTGTAGTTTATAAATAGAATTAAAATATTAATTTCTACCTCATATAAAATGTTTCATAGTCATCAGTCTATTTTGAAAAGTGAAAAGTTAAAAATGACCTTGGCTAGTCTGAATGCTTCTATTTCTTAACTTCTCTAAAATAGGTGGGGATTTTTGTTGTTGGTTTTGTTCTTTTTTCCTTCGCCTGCTCTGTTCACCAACGCTAGCTGAGAGGTCAAATACGGACTGTAAACATTCTTCAGATTACAGTCAGATTTGTTTATACTGATGCAAGATAAATCTTTATGACTTGTAAATATTTGGGCCACATCAGACATAAAAATGCCTAACAAGAGCAATGTGAAGATAGCACAGGGACCATTTTTAAACGATGGCATTAAGAAAGCACTACTAAATCGGAGGTTAAATACATAGCATAAGTAAACTAGTAAAATACTGCTCTGTTTTGACATTAATTTAACATTTTAGGGAACTAGTAATTTGTGGCTGGTCACAAAAGTTTGCCCAAATTCCTGTAGAATATACACGGGCAGTCTCCATCTTCTGAATGGTTTCTATCTCTAAAGATTGCCAATTTTGAAATGTGGAAGTGGGGATTATATTTTCCCATGGAAATAATGTTATGAATAGTGATTAGGTTCTCAGACTAGCCTATAGAAAGGAAATACTGTACATATACATAATTAGAAAAGTAAAAAAAACCCATACCCAAAACAAAACACTGAAAAACTAAGAAACCATAAGCTTATAGAAAAATACATTTAAAATACATAAGACTTGCAAGATGAGTAAGTTCTAGAGATTTGCTGTACAACATTGTCCCTGTAGTTAACAGTACTGTATCGTGCACTTAAAAATTTGTTAAAAGGGTACATCTCATGTTAAGTGTTCTTATCACAATAAAACATATATAATCCTTAAAAAAGACATTTAGTCATCACCTGATATGTCATAATATTAATGATCAAGCAAAGATTAAATAACCTAAATGAATAAATAAAAATATTTTTAAAAATCACAAACTTGTTTAGAAAAAGAAGCAAATTTAATTCAAGGCTTTACAGGTAGACAGCACCATCACTTTATAATGTCCAATTCCACCACAAACTGTAAGTTTTGCCTTTTTCTTGACCAAGGACTATGACTAAGACTGCTTTCAACATTTTCAACTATGATTAGGATTAGTTTCTATTTATTTATTTATTTTTTTTGAGAGACAGGGTCTTGCTCCTGTCACCCAGATTGGCACGTAGCTCACTGTAAACTCAAACTCCCAGGCTCAAGTGATCCTAACTGCTGAGTAGCTGGGACTACAGGCGCACGCCACCATGCCCAGCTAAATTTTTTATTTGTTGTAGAGACTGTGTCTTGCTGTGTTGCCCTGGCTGGTCTCGAACTCCTGGCCTCAAGCAATTCTCCCACCTCGGACTCCCAAAGTGCTGGGATTATAGGCATGAGTCACCATGCCTGGCATCATTTCTATTTAAACATCTAACAAATGATATCAATTTTTACTCACAAAGCAACAAAAATCTCACAATTCCCCAAATTGGAGACTTTTTATTTTTGGCCTGGTTTTGCTATGCCAAGTATAGTTCCTTAGGTATCAGTGTAGTTTTTTGAGGACTTGTGGCAGAATAAGATTGGGTGCTTATTAAACATAGATTACTGGGCCCTACTCCAGACTTACTGCATCAAAATTTAAGAAGGAGGTCCAGAAATCTATGCTGTATTAAACTCCTTAGGTATTTAATAAATCTTGTGTCCAGTGCTAAGTTTTGACAGTAATAACTATAGTACTACTAATAGCAATAATAACTTCTTCTTTTATTGAACACTTACTAGATGATAGTTATTAGTCTAAGCTTTTAACATATATTCCTCATTTAACCTAAAAAAAAATCCTATGAGGTTGTTACTCCTATTATTCCCACTTGACAGATGAGAAAACTGAGGCACAGAGTGGTAAAGTGAGAACCACCGTTCTAGCCTTACAACAACTTCATAGGTGGCGTGCAGGTGCCTGGAGTTTCAATACTTTCAAGGCCCTGCTCCAAGGAAGGTGCTCAGACCAAATTTTCTTCTGCTCCTTTCGTTTGGCCTGATCAAATTCAATCACATATTCACCTAAAGTTCAGTGGAACTAGTAGTAGCATGAAGGTGAGGTGAGATATTTAATATGAAAGGCAGATACAGTGGGAAGGAATTAGGAGAAGGGGCCTTCTGCCTGAGGAGGGGACACTGGGCTCTGACTCCCCAGCTCTTAGGAAAACGCAAAGACTGGAGCTCTCAAGGCAGACACTAGATAGAAAAGATGGTGTCCATGTGGCTAAGAATCCATGGTACATCTCAACTGCTGGCTCATTAACCAAAAGGGCAAGCTAGAACCGAAGCAGGAAGAGGTGAGGAATGGGCTCATTTTGTCACCATTCGAGGGAAGAAGTGACCCTTTGTTGGTTCATTCCCATTACCCATCCATCTACCCATCCACCTAATATTTATTGAGATGCTGCTATGCACTAAGCAGTTGGGTTGTATGTACTAGGGTTTACAGAGATGAAAAAGATGAGAGTTCTTGACCTCGAAGAGCCAATGCCAAAGACACATATAACCAAAGGCTCAGAAACTTATGAAGGCTTGATCCCTCTAGAGACATGAGAGTAGTTTGGTCCTCAGCAGTATCAACTGGAAATGATCTCAGTGAGTAGCCCTAAGTTGAAGACTATCCAGATGCATATATTATGCCAAACTTCCTTTTCCCCCTCAATTTCTATGACTGTATGTGTACTATGGCAAGCACATGTGTGTTTCTCATGAGTCAAGGAGATGCTGCAGAAGCTAACCTGGCTGGAGCCACCTTGATGGAGCCCTGCGCAAGAGGGCTGCCTACACAGAGCAGGCGGACTCAGAAGTAAAGAGCTGTGGGGCATAGGTGCGGGCAGGAGCTGAGGGGATGCTGCTGAGGCCAGCTGCAGAGTACACTGAAAATGCAGAAGCCACATGTCTGCAATGCAGGACAGAGCCAACATAGGGATGCCTGCCACGCCAAAGGCATTAACAGCCAAGAAGGAAGTGGCTGTCTGAGGTACATGATTATAGAACATGCTGTTTAAGTGCTTCTTTCTCTTTTCCATGACCAGACTCTTGAGTTCTTTGACATTAGGTAACAACTCCTAGCATGGGGCTGAGTACGCAGGAGATGTTTAATAAATGTTTCCTCAAAAAATAATGAAGTATTATATTTCAACTAGCACAGAGAAATTGTAAATAGATATTTTTAAAAAAATTCATAGTAACATAAAAATAAACATAGCAGAAATTCTCATTTTAGCTTGTTTCTTTAGGAACCAGATATTTCTCTTCAGTCCTGCTTGTGCAGTTAAAAAATTTCCCTCAAAATTAAAAAATATATTTTAATAATATTCTTTTTTTTTTGTACCTTTGAAGTCTAACTTACTTTGTAAAATTTTCAAGGTAGAAGAGATCTTAGATATCAACATGATTCAATTTGTCCATTTTAAAAAGGAGAAAGCTGAGGTCCAGGCAGGTGAAGTGCTACGCTCAGGATCATACAGCCAGAGCAGCAGGAACCTGACTGTAGCCTGTTGTAGCCTTTCTCATTCCAGATCTCCTTGGCTTGTACTAGAATTCAGTAATATACAATGCCTCATGCCAGGGAATACTTTCAGCAAATATTTGGGGAAAAATTGTAGAAAATGCTATTTATAGGCTGCATAAAAAAATATAATAAATATGATTTGAAAGCTATTAGCCAATCAATCATAAGCCTTGCCATGTTAAAGAATGTTCGGATCCTAATCCTATCCTGGCTAGACAGGAAATATTTTAGGCACTGCAAGCCATAGGTCTCTGTCACAACCACTCAATCCCTGGCTGTGTTGTGTGAGGGTGGCCATTAACAATCCATAAATGAAGGGGCATGGCTGTGTTCCAATAAAACTTTATTTACGAAAACAGGTGGCCAGCTGGATTTGGCCTGATGGCTGTAGTTTGCTAATTCCTGCACTAGAAGCTTAAGTTCAAGGTAGACTGGAATGACAAAATATATTTCCTTTTGCTATTTGCTTTCCTGAAATTTGAAGATAATCAAACATATTTGTAAATCTGAGTTGTGGAAGGGGAGGAAAAGGGAGGGAAGAACATTAATAAATTATCCCTAAAGGGAAAACAAGAATGAATCTGTTACTGTTTGCTCTCTTTTTCTAATGAAATTTCTGTTACCCAAGTTCAGCACTTTTTATTAAAAAAAAAAAAACCACATACACACAACACCAATACAAAACAAGGAAATGTGAACAGCTGCAAGCGGAACAGACTGTCTCATAGTGTCTCCCTCACAGACAGGCCTGCTCTCTGCCAGTCTTTGGCACTGACTCAGATATGACCACATACGGCTACATGGACATGCTTCATTCATCTTTCTCTTAAGAGGTGTCAGCAAGGATGACACGCAAATTCGTGAAGCATTCTATATTTTCGTACATATGGTAGTAAAATTAAATGGAAATCAAACAGGTGGGAGAGGTAAGGAGGGGATGAGTAAATTCACACCTAATGGGTACAATGCACACTAAATGGGTGATGGACACACTTATAATTTTGACTCAAACTATACAAAAGCAATTCATGTAACCAAAAAGTTTGTATCCCCATAATATTCTGAAATAAAAAAAAGAAGTGTCAGCACAGTTCCGTTAATAGGCCATATTCTACATTTGACATGGGTTGTTGCAAACAAAGCAGAATAAAGTTGGTGGCAATATTAAATTCAAATCTTCTTCGAACATAAAGATGATAAAATTTGCTAATATGACATTTTTTATTTACATTCAAAGCACTAAATCAAGTTTCATTTTTTATCATACTCCATTATATCTCACTCTATTTTGATTTCTTAGTTCTCAAATAGAAGCCTTTGTTTTGTTCATCGTTTATGTGCAGTATTTATCAAGATCAACATTTAAAATGGAATGGATGGTAAGAAGCTATAAAATAACCATCACTTGGTAATGTGTCCCACTAACTTTTTTTGCACAGAAAAAACCAAATCTATGGACCAGAATGTATATCAGTTGAGACAAAATTATAACTTTTGCAACTAGACTGTAGGCAAGGGCTTGCCGAGTTGCAGGGAACATTGCAGTTTGTTAGCAACTGCTAGCTTATCACTTTAGGGACACCAGAAGAAGCTTCCTGCTGGAAAAGAATTAAAGTTTGCAAGAGTCAAATATTTAGCTGCAAAGTATGTAAAAAATTGTGTCTGTGATCCTAATAAAACAAATAATAACAGCGTGCACAGAATTATATATACAACAAGAATGAGAATAGAGATGACTTGCTCTGGAAACACAGACTATCTTACTAAGAACTTTCTTCATAGTATCTGTGAACTGTCTGTGAGGAAGCTGAGTGAATAGGAACAAAGGTCCAATGTCATATCTTTCCAGTGGACCAAGCAGATATGTTAACAAGTATTTTCTCATATTTGTAATCCAGCAAAATGTTAGGATAAGGTGATTTAATGCTAAAATACAGGGAACTGATGTTCAACTACTGCACTGGAGCTGATTTTTGGAAGTTGGAGATCAGAGAAAACCTTCTGAGATCTAAAAACTTATTTTTCCTGCTTAAGTTTATGTGTAAACTTGTCTTTATGTTACAACATGAAATGACCTTTCAAAGATCTTTGGCATCATTAAACATGACATAGTCCAAGCTTGAAGAAGAGCAGTATATTTAACAATGGTCCAAAGATTGTGTGATTGGCAATATAAGTGTGAAGGAAACCCACTACAAAATTTATTTATTAATTTTTAAAAATTTCAGAATATTATGGGAGTACAAATGCTTTGGTTAAATAAATTGTCTTTGCACTGCCTGAGGCAGAGCTCCAAGTATGCCCATCCCCCAAACAGCACATACCACACCTGTTAGGTATGAATATATCCATCCCCTCCCCCCCACCTGCCCAATACCCAGTGAATGTTACTTCCATATGTAGCACATTAAGTGTTGATCAATTAGTACCAATTTAATGGTGAATACATGTGGTGCTTGTTTTTCCATTCTTGTGATACTTCACTTAGAAGAATGGGCTGCAGCTCCATCCAGGATAATACAACGAGTAGTTCACCATTTTTTTTTTATGGCTGAGTAGTACTTCATGGTATACATATACCAGATTTTATTAATCCATTCACGTATTGATGGGCACTTGGGTTGTCTCCACATCTTTGCCACTGTGAATTGTGCTGTTATGAACATTCGAGTGCAGATGTCTTTTTTATAGAATGTCTTTTTTTCTTTTGGGTAAATACCCACTAGTGGGATTGCTGGATCAAATGGTAGTTCTACTTGTAGCTCTTTTGAGGTATTTCCATATTACTTTCCACAGAGGTTGAACTAGTTTGCAGTCCCACCATAGTGTATGAGTGTTCTTATCTCTCCGCATCCACACCAACATTTGTTGTTTTGGGACTTTTAGATAAAAGCCATTCTCACTGGAGTTAAATGATATGTCATTGTGGTTTTGATTTGCATTTCCTTGATGATTAGAGATGTTGAGCATTTTTTCATATGTTTATTGGCCATTAGTCTGTCTTCTTTTGAAAATTTTCTGTTCATACCCTTCCTCACTTTGGGATTGATTTTTTCTTGCTGATTTTGTGAGTTCTATATAGATTCTAATTATCAGCCCTTTATTGGATATGAGAACCCAGATATAAAACCATCCTTATATTTCCATCTGATCTTTGACAAAGCAGACAAAAACTTACAGTGGGGAAAAGAATCCTTATTCAATAGATGGTGTTGGGAAAATTGGATAGCCACATGTAGAAGACCGAAACAGGATTTGCACCTCTCACCTCTCACAAAAATCAACACAGGATGAATAACAGACTTAAACCTAAGATATGAAACTTTATGAATTCTAGAAGAAAATGTTGGAAAAACTCTTAAAGACATTGGCCTAGGCAAAGAATTTATGAAGAAGACCCCAAAAGCAATAAGAGGAACAACAAAAATAAATAAATGGGACCTGATCAAATTAAAAAGCTTCTGCAGAGTCAAGGAAACTATAATCAGAGCGAAAACACAACCTACAGAATGGGAGAAAATATTTGCACATTACAAAATTTAAAATGCTATTTTCAAAAGTTTAAGGAGCACCATAGTATTAATCAGTCAGAACCAATTTGATGGTGAGTAGATGTGGAG
>VBSM01001483.1:8278715-8292460 GCA_008086735.1 Cheirogaleus medius | reverse complement strand
CTCGGCCTCCCAGAGTGCTAGGATTACAGGCATGAGCCACCGCGCCTGGCCTTAAGCTAAACTTCTTTCTCATCTAAAAAAGTGTGTCAAATCCACAAATCTAGTGACTGAAATAAAGCAGCAGGAGTCCCACCCTGGAATTTAGATTTTTCCCTAGACTGAGGCCCAGGGGTACTCCCAATAGCGGGAGTAGTTTATACTGGATAACTCAAGTTAAAAATGGACATGTAATGGACGACTATATACTGTATTTAGTGGCCAATAAGAGTGTTCCCGGATACTCTTGAGTTAGATGTCCTAGGAAAGCTCTAGGCTAATAGCATAGCAGTGAAATGTTACCTTAAATCAAGTTTTAGTAAAATGATGAGGAATATATCCTTACTTGAAGATTTAAGGGGCCCAGCTGGCCTAGTAATATGCTACTCTAAATCCATTATTAAAGTTTTCTTCTGACAGCAAATAAAGTAATTGAAAAATCAGTACATCTGGGTCAATTTGAGATTTCCTGAAAGAGTTGCAGAATACATTGGATCCTAACAGCAAAAGTGTCCCTAAGGAGGGCCTTGTTTAGTTTAGGTTTTGTCTGTGTACAGGGCTGTTTTTGTTCCAGTCTTATGAGAACATTGTACTTACAGGGATTTATTTTGAATCCAAGAAATTAAGACTTGTTTGTCCTCCTAGTTCAATCCATAAAGACTGTCCCTTTGGTGGCCTAACAATATAGGCCAGTGTGGCAGATTTCTGGTCAGTTGGCAGCTCTTTCTGAGAAATTCAAACACTGGCCTCAGATGACCTAACTTGACTGTTCTCTAGGCCTTTTTCAATTGGCAAATAACTCTAAAATTAAGCTCTGTAAGAAACAAATCCTAATGCCTATTCCTGAGCAAGCAAAAGAAAGCATGAGGAAAAAACCGACCAGTTAGATGATACGATATAGGCAGATTTTAATAAAACCTTAAATAGGGTACTTTTAAATACCAAATACAAGAGTTTGCTCAACTGTGAAAAATTTTCACTGTGATAGGAATTCTTTTCAGTTTTTTAAAAATCTGTTAAAAATCCCATTTCCTAACCTGTGCTCTTCTTTTTTCTTTTTTTTTTTTGAGACAGAGTCTCACTTTGTTGCCTAGGCTAGAGTGAGTGCCGTGGCATCAGCCTAGCTCACAGCAACCTCAATCTCCTGGGCTCAAGCGATCCTCCTGCCTTAGCCTCCCAAGTAGCTGGGACTACAGGCATGTGCCACCATGCCCGGCTAATTTTTTCTGTATATATTTTTAGTTGGTCAATTAATTTCTTTCTATTTTTAGTAGAGACAGGGTCTCACTCAGGCTGGTCTCGAACTCCTGACCTTGAGCAATCCGCCCGCCTCGGCCTCCCAGAGTGCTAGACCCGTGCTCTTCTTAAGCATCTACAATGATAGTTAAATGATATTTACACTAAATAAATATCCCATAACTAATTTGCTACTTTAAAAGGAAAAACAACATTTATGTATATATTAAGTGTGTCATATGATATTTTATTTAATTACTTTTGACTTTTGATAGCATTTTATTTTGCATAGGTAAACACTAAGCATTTGTACAAGTAGCTGTAACAAAAATAAATTTATGCTGTGAAAAGTTAAAAGACAACAACACAAAGACAGTCTGGCAGAAGCAGTTTTATTGATATGAGATAATGTTTGAAGGGCCAAAAAGAGAAGAAAGCAGTTATGTTCTTGAATTGTGAATGCTGCAAGCTACTCCATCGAACATTCTTTAACTGAGCATATCACATTCCTTTCTAGGGGGAAACCCCTCCTTTCCTTGAGAATAGCATAAAGAAGAATCAGTGCTTGTTGCACTTTGAAGGCTTTTTTGAAAATGCTTCTGCGTTCTGGTAAAGTTGACTATGGTGCCATAAAAAGAGAATGGCACCCAGTGGGTAACGCTGGTACTGGGGACAAGCTGATTCATTATTCTTGGTATTCTAGAGTAAATTCCAAACCCTGTTTTAAGAAGTAATTCATCTGAACAAATATGGGAACAGGAGGGATTCTTGTAGTCAGTAATACTTTCAGTGAAGTCACACATTCCTTTCACAAAGATGTGTAACATAGGAGCTAACTTGGGACTCTTTCAGAAAGAGTATTTGTGTGGAGATAGAACTAAGGCAGAATTCCGTACTATTGGACAGACTTGTTCTGAGAATTTGGTTTTTCATATTATAAAATTAGCTACCATAAAACATCAATATTAGATGAATAGACAAACAAAATGTGGTATACACATACAATGGAATATTATTCAGGCTTAAAAGAAAGGAAATTCTGACACATGCTGCAACACAGATGAACCTTGAAGGCAATATGCTAAGTAGAATAAGTCAGACACAAAAGGACAAATACTATATGATCTCACTTATGTGGGGTACCTAGAGTAGTCAAATGACAGAAAGTAGAATGGTGGTTTCTAGGGACTAAGGAGACAGGGGATTGGGGAAGTTAGCATTTAAGGGGTGCAGAGATTCAGTTGTGGAAGGTGAAACACTTATGGAGATGGATGATGGTGATGCTTGCACAACAATGTGAATGTATTCAATGCCACTGAGCTGTATATTTTAAAATGGTAAGTTTTATGTGTATTTTACTATACTAAAAAGACCAAAATATTATGTTAAAAATTTGCCAAAAAGCTGTGTACTTTTGGAAATAGCAAATATGTATTTGAATGTAGAAGGAATGAACTAAAACAAGTTGTTCTGAGAAGGTGTTCTCCTTATTGAAAAATATATAAAATTATGTAATTCATAACATTTTCAAACAATAAACACAATTTGGACTTCTTCCATAAGGCACAACTACACATTGGTTAATAAAACAGTTCTTAGGAGAAAAAAAAAATTTAGTATTTTTGAGTCAGTAGAGTTAATAGTAAATTCTTAGCCACAAAGCTAAATTTTAATTTAGTGATGGCCCTGTGAAATCTACTGGGATGATCCTCTTGGTAGGCTTTGGGCACTGCAGAGAGCAGCCAGCTTAGCTTTGCTGTATTGGTGTTAGGACACACAGACAAGGCTATTAGATACTGCAACTGCTGTTGTAGTAGGAGCAATGCATTATAAATGACATTATGTGATCCACAGTACACTGGAACCTACAGCACACCAAAGGAAAGTCCAACAATGCTTTATATTAATACAAAAAGTATACAATAGTTGTTTTTTTTTAGAAAAAGGGAAATATATTACTTCCTCTTATTTTGTTTACTTTTAAAGCTTTGTTGAGGTATCATTTATAAACCACATAATTAACCTGTTATAAGTGTATAGTTTGATGATTTTTAGTAAATTTATACAGTTGTATAACCACCATCTCAATCTTGTTTTAGAACATTTTCTTAGTTTCCCCAAATTCCCATGTGTCGTATCTAAGAACTCTTTGCCTAACTCAAGGTAATAAACTATTCCTTTCCCATGTAATTGCCTTGGTAATCTTGTTGAAAATAAATTGACCATAAATGTGAGAGTTTATTTCTGGACTCTACTCTGTTCCATTGATCCATGTCTATCCTTACACCAATGCCATACTATTTTGATTACTGTAGCTTTATATTGTTTTTATTTTTTGAGACAGGGTCTTGCTCTGTCACCCAGGATAGAGTGCAGTGGTGTCATCATAGCTCACTGCAACCTCAAACTCCTTGGCTCAAGTGATCTTCCTGCCTCAGCCTCCCGAGTAGCTGGGACTACAGGCACGTGCCACCATGCCCAGTTAATTTTTCTATTTTTTGTAGAGATGGGGTTTTGCTCTTGCTCAGGCTGGTCTTGAACTCCTGGCCTCAAGCAATCCTCATGCCTCAGCCTCCCAGAGTGCTAGGATTACAGGCATGAGCCATTGTCTGGCCCCCTATATTAAGTTTTGAAATCAGTCATCCAGCTTTATTCTTTTACAAAATTGTTTTGGCACTTCCATATAAATTTTAAGATCACCTTGTCAACTTCTACAAAGAAATCTTGCTGGGATATTGATAAGGATTGCATTGAATCTATAGATAAATATGGAGAATATTGCCATCTTAACAATATTGAGTTCTTTAATCCATCAATATATCTCTCTCCATTTATTTAAATCGATCTATCTTTCAGTAGCATTTTGTAGTTTCCAGTGTACAGGTCCTATACTTCTTTTGTTCAATTTACTCCTAAGTACTTTATTCTTTTTTGTGATTTTGTTAATATTTAATTCTATTTTCGGATTATTTGTTGCTCATTATGGAAATGCGGGTAATTTGTGTATATTGATATTGTATCCTGTGACCTTGCGAAACTTGCCTACTAGTTCTAGTAGATATTTTGTAGATTCCTTAGGATTTTCTACATTCAAGATAACATCTCTGGGAAAGAACCATTTTACTTCTTCCTTTCTAATCTTTGTGCCTTAAATTCATTTTGTTGTCTTAATAATGCACTGGCCAGAGCCTCCAATATAATGTCAAATATTAATAGAAGTGGCGAGAATGGACAATCCTTGTTGTATTAGTTTTCTATTACTGCTTAACAAAGGACCATATGCCTAGTGGCTTTTTTTTTTTGCTAAGCTTATTTATATTTAAATTAAGAAAGAAGAAAAACTGCTTTGAAAATATTCACCACATATGATACTTCTAGTACTCAGGTATTTTGTTTCATATAGTACTTTTCCACTGATACTAACACTTCAATACACTGATAGAAAGAGACATGGGAGTTTTTGCCCATCTAGTTAGAAACAGTGGAATGAGAGACCCTCAAACCAAAAGTGAGCAGCAGTGCATTTCAATCTACAGCCCCAGGAGGTAAGTAGCACAAAGACCACCACTATTAGGCAGGGGCCCACTACCCAACTGGTTTCATATTTGCCAAAGCTAATTATTAAGACTGGATGGACCCTGAGAAGTTACCAGTAGCTTATCCACTGAAGGTCCTCAGATAAGCCTTATTATTCTAGACCAGTGGCCCCCAACCTTTTTGACACCAGGATCAGTTTCATGGAAGACAATTTTTCCATGGAAGGGAGGGGCAGAGCTCAGGTGGTAATGCAAGCAATGGGGTGATGCAAGCGATGGAGAGAGGCTGTAAAGCTCCTTCTCTTGTTTGTTCACCTCCTGCTGTGTGGCCCAGTTCCTAACAGGCCAAAGACCAGTACTGTTTGGGCCTGGGGTTTGGGGACCACAGTTCTAGACATTTAAATACAAACTGACTGGACTGCAAATTCATGGGAAACTTAGCTTTGGTATTTCCTGACTGGCAATCTCTTTGAACATCCACACTTAACATTGTATTTAACTTACTTCTCAAAGCCCAAAATATTATCAGAGTTCAAAAACATTATCACCAGATTATTGCAGAAGTTCCATTTTTTCCCTTTAGGAAACTTCTGGGTTCTAAAAATATGCTCTTCTAAATATGACTACTAATTTAATGTCATCTCAAAAAAGCAAAACAGTAAATCAAGAGTTGTACTTTTCCAGTGCTAACTCCAAGCCAGATGGAAAAACTCTAACTCTCCTTAAACAATAAAAAAATTATAATAAAGATGTCAGCCACACAAAATATGGAGGATTCCAAGCACCAATTTATTTCTAATGCAATATTTTAAAATGTTACTAAATCTATTATAAAAGTCTACTTAAAATTAATATCATAAAGACTTCTAAATTAAGTTGCTACTGTAGTCTATTTTTAATTTCTTAATAAATTGCTTTATTAATCTAATCACTGATTATACTTTTAGAAAACATAATTTTAAGACTTCCCACAAAAGTAATCTTAATTAGGTGGGGCATCATATTTACTATGGAAACAGCAGTATGTAACAAACCCTAACAGCTGTTCAGAGGTATGACAGATGGTGAGTGAATGTTTAAAAGTTAGTTGTCAAAGTTTGGCAGAGAGAGACAAATATGTCATTTAACAATGTTTGGAAACACTGTTGACTTTCAAACTAAACATTTATTCTGTAATAGGAAAACTTCTACAAAAATTGAGAAGACTGAGAACTATTACCAAATAATATTTGTGAAATGGTTTTTATGTAAAAAACCTTTTGGTTTTTCAGTTCATCAAAAATTCATCCATCCACTGATCATCCAATGTATCACATATAAATTCCAACCTATAACTAATTCATACCTGAAGAATTAATTCAGGGTTAAATCAGTTTTCCATGCTGTACTGGGTTGAATAGCGTCACCCCCACCCGCCATCCCAAATTCATGTTTACTCAGAACCTCAGAATGTGACCTTATTTGGAAACAGGTGTCTTTGTAGATGTAATTAATTAAGACAAGGGCATATGGGATTAGGGTGGGTCCCAGGGTGGAACTGTTTAGACAGCAAATATTTAGAGATTTCTGGATCCATTTCTAACTACAGCTGAAATTGAATGTGTTTTACTAGAATTCAGAAAGCATTTCTTCCTCAGAAGAACCAGAGCAGTTCTCCATTTTAATGTAAATTCTTTCGACCTGGCAGTAGTTTTGTTTCCTCCAAACAAATTCTATAATAATAACGCTTCTTTGAATTTTGAGCATGTTTTTATTTTAAAGGCATGACTACAAAAAGTAAAGTCCTACGTGATCTTTAGTCATCCTTAGGAACTTAATCCTGTTTCTTTTTGTCAGCTTTAAAATTATGGCTCCAAACTTAGCAAGTAAGGGTGTTATTGAATTAATAAGTGTAACATAAATATAACAAAGATATTTTATAAAACGGCTCAGTGGGATTAAGTAACCTTAATTAATCCATGGTCAACAAAACTATACCACTTGGTGTCATTACTTAGAATCCTTAAAAAGGAATCCATTTTGATTCTGCAAAATAAAAAAATCCAAAATCAACCATGGTATATGGAACATCAGAAGGAAGAAAAATGAATGGCTAAAGTTTTAAAAGCTTCTTCTTTTTTAAATTTTTATTTCATTTTAACTTTTTTATTTCAAAATATTAAGGGGATACAAATGTTTTTGTTACATGGATACCTTGTATAATGCTTAAGTCGGGGCTTTTAATGTGCCCGTCACCCAAACAGTGTTCATTATACCCGATAGGTAAGTTTTTACCTCTCGCTCTTCCCATCCTTTCCCCTTCTTGTTTTCCAATGTCCTTTACATCTCTTTGTGTAGCTTCATTTAGCTCCCAATTATTAGAGAGTACATGTGGTGTTTGTTTTTCCATTCCCGAGATACTTTACTTAGGATAATGGTCTCCAGTCCCATCTAAATTGCACGAAAGATATTATTTCATCGATTTTTATGGCTGAGTGGTACTCCATGGTATATATATACCACATTTGCTTTATCCACTCATGAATTGACGGGCCTTTAGGTGGATTCCACATCTTTGCAACTGTGAATTGTGCTGTGATAAACATTCGAGTGCAAGTGTCTTTTTGATAAAATGACTTATTTTCTTTTGGGTAGATACCCAGTAGTGGGATTGCTGGATCAAATGGTACATCTGCATTTATTTCTTTGAGGAATCTCCATATTGTTTTCCAGAGAGGATGTACAAATTTGCAGTCCCACCAACAGTGTATAAAGTGTTCCTTTCTCTCTGCATCCACACCAGCAACCATTGTTTTTGGACTTTTTAATAAATGGCCATTCTGACAGGGGTAAGGTGGTATCTCATTGTGGTTTTAATTTGCTTTTCCCTGATGATTAGTGATATTGAGCATTTTTTCACATGTTTTTGGCCATTTGTCTATCTTCTTTTGAAAAACTTCTGTTCATGTCTTTTGCCCACTTTTTAATGGGGTTGTTCATTTTATTCTTGCTGATTTGAGTTCTTTGTAGATTCTGGATATTAGCCCTTTGTCAGATGTATAGTTTATGAATATTTTCTCTCATTCTGTAGGTTGTCCATTTACTCTGTTGATTATTTCCTTCACTGTATAGGAGCTTTTTAATTTAATTAAATCCCATTTATTTACTTTTGTTGTTGCTGTATTTACCTTTGGGTCTTAGTCATAAATTCTTTGCCAGGCCAATGTCTAGAAGAGTTTTTCCTATATTTTCGTCTAGAATTTGCATGGTTTCATGCCTTACTTTTAAGTCTTTTATTCATTGTGAATTACTTTGTGTATATGGCAAGAGATAGGGGTCCTGTTTCATTCTTCTGCATGTGGCTATCCAGTATTCACAGCACCATTTATTGAATAGGGCTTCCTTTTCCCAGTATATGTAGTTGTCTGCTTCATTGAAGATCTGTTGGTTATAGGTAGATGGTTTTATTTCTGAGTGCTCTATTCTGTTCCATTGGTCTATGTCTCTACTTTTATACCAGTACCATGCTGTTTTGGTTACTATAGTCTCATAGTATAATTAGAAGTTTGGTAATGTAATGCCTCCAGATTTGTTCTTTTTGCTTAAGATTGTAAAAGCTTCTTCTTAAGAATTGGTCATAGCCATGTTCCTTTTTTATGCATAAGTATTCAAAAAATTTTTAAATGATTAGATTTCTCTATATAGCTGTCACTTGGATTCTTTATTGACTATATTATTAATAGTTTGACTATATTAAATTTTGACTTTATTGACTATATTAATGTAGTTTTTTAAGCTGTGAAATGAGCTTAATAAGCCTTGTTTATGGGATGTAGAGTATGAGGACACATTCTAGTGATGGTTTACGTGATTCACGATGATTAAGCTTTCATTAAGAAATGGCTCAGTTTGGAGATTCAGAACCACACGCATCCAAACATTGCACAGGGCTTGGCCTCATAGTCATTTCAGGAGAGTTCTGGGGTTCATCATAGTACCTGCCTCCAAAAATCAGAGATCTTTTTAATGGGCATGGTTCATGTTCAGTCCAACAGTTCCTCTTCAAATTGAGCTGCACTGACAGGGCTGATGCTGATAATGCAGGCACTTCTTTAGGTTTATAATGTAAGAGAATGCAAAGGAAATTTAAGTATGTTTTTTCTCATTAAAATCTATGAATCTTTTCTGAAATTGTGACAGTTTCTACCAAACAGTGCAGCAGTTTGATAGAATGTTTCAAATGAATGTTTAAAATTCCAAATGAATGTTTCCAGTGAGGTCTGAGAACTTTGGCATTAGGGAGTAAGTGGCAGCTTGGCTCAGTTTGAAAGTCCAGTTTGTGTCTGAACAGCTTCTCCTCTGTGTACAAACGAGCAATGTTCTTGCATCTCCCCTGTAGCCTCAAGGCTAGTGTGCTCAGCTACCTTGTTACATTGGTAAGAAAAATACAACTTTGAAAACCAATCTGGGTTTCTCTGAGCCTTTAAATTACAAAAAGTCCTTGATCTGAAAAAAGTCAGTAAATCTACTCGGCAATGACCTAACCACTGACAATACTGAAATCAATAAAATCTCCACACACTACTGTGGCTTCTTCCAAATACCTCACTAGTTCTAGTAAAGAGTATGACTTCTGTGGGAAATTTACAATTACATATGAAGCAATGACAGTGAACAATAGACATTTAAATAGCCAACCATTAGAAGTCAAGTTCTAATTCAAATAACACATAACAATAATAGTAATCACGACAAGAATGATGAAGATCATGATAATAGAATGCTATAAACTATCCACAAAATAGAACAAGTTTCAAGGGCTTTTTGGTGCCCAAGGAAAGTAACACTTATTTGAAATAAACATAATCTGAAATGTCCTCAGATTACTTAAGATAAATTACAGTAAAGAGAAGACCCAATTCTTTGTCTTCCTGAGCACATTTCTAAACTATATTTCCTAGCCCTCCTGCATCTAGGTAGGGATGTGACTAGTACTTGCTAAGGAATGTGGGCAAAAGTGATATAGCCCATTTCCAACCTTGACTCTGCCAAGATTCTCCATGTTCTCTCTTCTTTCACCTGCTGGCTGGGTGCAAAGGATACAGTTGAAGATTCCAAGAATCTGGGAGATAGCAGAGCTACACAGTGGAAGAAGCCTGGGTCCCTGAATGACTGTGTGGCTGAGATCTCCCTTACCTACCTGCGTTGGACTGTGAGGTGAGCAAGAAATAAACTTTTATTCTGTTAAGCCACTCAAATTTTAGGATCTCCTGTTACAGAGTTAGTTGGCCCTGATTAATATGTACACTATATAAAAAAGCCAAACTTACTATAAAAATCTGAAGATTAATTTGATTTGACCAAATTTAGGAAAACAGGCCGGGCGCGGTGGCTCACGCCTGTAATCCTAGCACTCTGGGAGGCCGAGGCGGGTGGATCGCCCAAGGTCAGGAGTTCAAAACCGGCCTGAGCAAGAGCGAGACCCCGTCTCTACTAAAAATAGAAAGAAATTAATTGGCCAACTAAAAATATATAGAAAAAATCAGCCGGGCATGGTGGCGCATGCCTGTAGTCCCAGCTACTCGGGAGGCTGAGGCAGGAGGATCGCTTGAGCCCAGGAGTCTGAGGTTGCTGTGAGCTAGGCTGACGCCACGGCACTCTAGCCTGGGTAACAGAGTGAGACTCTGTCTCAAAAACAAAACAGAACAAAACAAAAATTTAGGGAAACAGGCAACTGTTAGATACCTACAACTGCATTTAGTATTAAGCTGCAACATAATGCAAAAAACACTCTTAGCTTAGCTTTTCCCAAGCTGGTCCTTATCAAAAACAGATCACCACAGGATTGTGAATAAAAGTTCTGTGCCCAGATTAGTTTGAGAAATGCTATTAAACAAAGTTAAACAGTTTCTTTGTTTTAGGTCATCTCAGACTGTCAATATACTGATGCTCATTGTGAATCTATATAAAGAAACTAAAGAATGTAGCATTTCCAAATTCATTTAGTTAATAAATAATTTGGCCAATAAATTTAAGATCCACTTCTCCTTCCCACCATGGCAATAGCCATCGCTACCTTCCAGAGCAATGTTCTGTAGAATATATTCTGGGAAATTTCGTTTTAGTTTCATTTACATCATATGGTGAATTACTCAGCACCAAACAGTTCTAGGTATCCCAAAGCATATACTGTACTCTTATTAAGGGAAGGTTTTTCTTGTAAAAAACATTAACATATACTAATACCATCAGAACCACCCAAGAGTTTTCACTGCTGAAGTGAACCAAGTTCTCTAAGAAGAAATGTATTTTACTTAAAATGTGAATGAAATGAAGACAGATGTGAACAGTCAGCTTCTGTTTTTTTCTTTGTAACCCAAACTGCTGTCCGTGGAGCCTATCTTATTTAATGTTGGAATATACTTTTATGTTTTAAGGCAAAGACAAAAAACCAAATAATGTTAAATGTGTGTGGAATACAGCCCATTGCACAATATCTCATTTGTTTTTTTTCCTCCTATACTCATGCTTAAGGCATAATGTTTTAAAACAATGTTCAAAGCAATCAAAAGTAATCCCAGATAACCTCAATGGATTCTTCTAATAGAAATAAAGATACTCCAGTAAATTAGGGTTGTACTCTACTTTTTTAAAAAAAAAACTCACATACTGCTTGCATGCATTGCATACATAAATTTATAATATAAATAAATTTTTCCACTGTGGCTTGCTAGGCTATAGCACATTTGTATTATATGTATATACTTTATTTCAATCATGAATCTATGATGGATGATTTTCCACATTTTTCAAAGACTTCAGGCAACTGAAAAAGGATTGTTATGATGGATATCTGTGAATTCAAGTAAAGTAAAAAGATATGCTAAATATTCAATTTACAAAAAAACTAGAATAATAAAAGATAGACTTACATCTAGTAGTGTATGAAGATGCTGATCCTGGAAAACACTGTGTAGAAAATCTAGGTCCTTTTCACTGCAGTCTGTAAGTGCGTGAATCTCTTCGAGGCTGTCCAGCACTTGGGAGACTGCTCCTAAGGTGGACAAACAGAAAAGAAACAGCCAGTACAGAAAGTCAATGTCAAACTAACCTTTGTAACCTAAATCTTACACTTAAGAACAATGAACATCAGAACATCAAAGGCTAATGTCTTTACTGAAGGACAGACTTAAATGAGTTTCATACCATTTAAGGATAGAGTATTTTCAGTGAGTTTATGTTCTTAATAACGTATTTGTGTGCTCTTCATTTTTCAAAGTAAACTGAAGCTTATCTTATTTGAATTAGGGAAATTCATCAACTATAAGTGAACTATTAGAAGATCTTGGTGCAGCAAGTTTTACGTCAGGAAGAGAGTATGGGTTTCATGACCCCAAGATGTTTCAAAATATTATAGAAACAAGGGTGGCCTTTTACCCAGGTGTATTCTATCAAAAACTGGAGGTAAAGCCAGCTGTAGATATGAAGGACAAACCTTCAACTGGGAGCTCCTGCTGCTTAAAATAGCCTTCTTATAATTAGCCGGGCATGGTAGCGCATGCCTGTAGTCCCAGCTACTCGGGAAGCTGAGGCAGAAGGATCGCCTGAGCCCCGGAGTTTGAGGTTGCTGTGAGCTAGGCTGATGCCACGGCACTCTAGCCCGGGCAACAGAGTGAGACTCTGTCTCAAAAAAAAAAAAAAAAAAATAGCCTTCTTAGGATTTTTAAGGCTCAAACTTCAGTTAACAAAATCCCAGTCCATTCCTTTTTCTTTTCTTTACATACAAAGTCAAGAGAACCAAAGTCATTCTCATTCTGTTAGGTCCTTCTTATTCAAAAGACAAAGACAAAGGGTAGGTATACTGACTGATACTTCCAAATACCATATTAAATTTCAACACAAATCATTTTCGTAGAGCAAAGCAAATGGAAGTGCCATCACTTTCTTTAAATTTCCTATTATAACCAGGAACCCAGGCAAGTGTCAGCAGGGAAAGATATGTATTGAGGAGTAACAAAGTCATTTATACAGACTTAAAGAAATGATCAGCCTATTTTACTCTGCGAACAATATGCACATATACATTCCGCAGAAAAAGAACCCTGAGAGGCCAGGCTTCAGAACATTAGTATATACCAGAGAAACCTTTAAGAACAAATGCCTCATTGCACATTTAAATCTTTGGATCAGTGGTTCTCAAACGGGCGATTTTACTCCCTGGGGTACATTTCTTAATGTCTGGAGATATTTTTGGTTGTCACAACTGTAGGGGGAGGGCAGCTATTGGCATCTAGTGGGCAGAGGCCAGAGATGTTGCTAAATATCCTACAGGACAGCCCCCACCGCAAAGAATTTTCTGGCACAAAATATCAGTAGTGCTGAGGTTGAGAAATCTTATTTTTGATAAAGATAAAGATCTTTCTGTTCTGGAACTCTATGCTGTTTCTAATTCTTCTTGTCATAGACCTCATCCATTCTTATGCACTTATTGGCAAGAATGTAAATCAGTACCACTTTTCCAGAAAGCAATCTGATAATATATCAAAGAGCCTTAAAAATGCTCCTGCATTTCAATTTAGTAATTCCATTTATAAAAGCCTACCTTAAGGAAAAAATAGAAGATTTATGTATAAGGATATTTAGCATAAAAAATGGAAAATAAATCTAAGAGGATGATTACATACATCCTAGGGCATCCATACAATGGAATATGTAGCCAAATGAAAATTGTTTTTCAAAAATGTTAATGACATAGGGAAATCTTCATGATACAGAATTCAAGAAAGCAGAATGGAAAACCGTATAAACTGTGTATTCCCAATTATGATAAAAAACAAACAAAACATATACACAAACTCAGGAAAAAAGACAGAATGAAATACACCAAAAGCAATATAGTAGTTATCTTTATTGTCCTATTTATATTTCATTCTGTTCTTGTCCTCATGTTCCAAGTTT
>VBSM01001483.1:8266109-8278705 GCA_008086735.1 Cheirogaleus medius | reverse complement strand
AAAAAAAAAAAAAAGGTGCTATATAAGCTACTGATTTTTGCAGCACTGTTTAATTACATTAAAGTTTTGGGTCTTAAGCCACATATTGTGTTGCTGTCCATGTGGAACTACTGTGGCTATTTTTAAATTTTGAGATAATTGTAGATTCACATGCAGTTGTAAGAAACAAAAAACAAAGATCTCATGTACTCTTTACCCACTTTCCTCCAATAGTATAATAACATCTTGCAAAACTGTAGTACAATATCACAATCTGGACATTGACATTGATACAGTAAAGCTATAGAACATTCCATTACAACAAGGATCCCTCATGTTGCCTTTTTATAACCACATTCATTTTCCTCCTACCCTATCTCCTCCTAATCCCTGGCAACTACTAATCTGTTCTTCATTGTATAATTCTGTCATTTTAAGAATGCTATGGAAATAATATAGTTTGTAACCTTTTGGGATTGGCTTTTTTACCCAGCATAATTCTCTGGTGATTCATCCAAGTTGCTGCATGTATTAATAGTTTGTTCCTTTTTATTACTGGGTAGTATTCCATGGTATGGATGTGCCACAGTTTGACTATCTGTTGAAGGACCTATGGGTAATTATTTTGAATAATTATGCCTGTCAGGTTATTGGCATTCTTTTGCTGAAAACATTAAGTGGAGATTAAGTGGGATAAAATAGACACAAGGCAGAAATCAGTCCTCATCTTCCATGCTATTCTTGAAGAGGTATTACCTAATCCACTTCCTTCTACCTGCTCGTCTCAGGATTTTTTAATTTGTCCAGAGCAGCCAAAAAAATATCTGGAAATTAGTTCAAAGATAACTCTCTCTTCATCCCCTTTTGAAAGCCTTGGAAAGCAAGAGATGATGTGAAGAAATTAGTCTCAAATGTCCCACTGAACCCCTGATCCCAGCACACCATCAAAAGCAGAATTAAATGATGCCAAGTTTATCAAATTACTAAAGCCAGTTCTAAACTTTTGGACTTATGAAACTGCAATAATAAAAATACTAATGAATTGCTTTTTAGTATATCTAAAAAAGTCAACAGATATCACAGAAACCTAATTATCATTTTCACTCAATTATGTTAGTGAAATCTTACTGAGTTTTATTGTCCTTATCCAGCATTACTTATGCTGGTATGCAATCTATGTAGCAGTTTATTAATAATACAAGATTAAAATAAAAACAACCTTGTATCAAGTGAATACTAAGGTGGCCAGTATAATGACTGGGAAGCAATTTGGCCAGACCAGACCAGGGATACATCATTTGTTGGTCTGTGAACTCCTCAAGTGCTCCATGCCATTCCTGTACCACCAGCACACTCCATGGGTTACTTATGTACGCACTTGTTTACCTTTTTTTCTGAGCTATAAGGGCCTCACGGCAGGTGTATATTTTCATTTTATAACATCTACAAAGTATACACTGAATTAATTACTTAAGGAAACATAATAATACCAGCAGCTCCCAATTCTTGAGTGTTTAGTGCGGTTATATTATCCCACCTTTCTAGATAGGGAACTGAGGTTCAGAGGGGTCAAGGAAGGTAATGGCTAGTAAGTGGTGGAAACAGGACTCAATTCTAGTTTTGTCTGGCTCCAAAGTCTATGCTTTGCCTAGCTTAGTACACTAATTGGCCGTGCTAGGAAACTTCAACAAGAAGCTGTGTGGTTTATGCATGAATACGGAGGTTGGAAAAGAACTTGAGCAATGTACTATTGGGTTGAGACAATAACAAAATTTTTATTATAATGTTTCTGCTTTTGGCCAGGTACTAGGCAGGGGTGTCAGACAAAACAGAGATATGATCCCTGGAGCCAAGGAAGGGGATCTCAGGCTAGGTGTGAAGTAGGCATACTATACCCTGAAGTAAACAACATAGAAGTAAAAGCAAAGTGGCACACTGACTGCCTAGGGAGGAGTTGGGGCAGCCTCAAAGAGGAGGTGGATGAGCAGGAATTCACTGACTGCCTCCACACAGGGTCGACTCTGTCGATAGGCCCAATGGATGCTTTGCTGGAAAGCACAAAGGAATCTGTTAGTGGGCATTTCCAGTAAGCAAGACCCACAATCTCAACAGATCTATTAAACCTTGGATCTGTTACCTCTTCTGAACTGATTTATAGTCTTGTACCGAAATGTGATTAACTTGGTGGGTTCTCAATCATGAAAAGAAGCCATTTCCCTAGTTATACTCAAGTTGCCTATTTCAAGCTCTGAAAAGTGCCCCTAATTTTAAAGTTTCTAAAATTAGGTAGAAAAATTATAGTTCTCATTCCATTTCTCCTTCATCTTTTCACATTGAATAAACACATATTTTTGGCCTAACCTCAACATATTTCTTTACCCTTGATCATTTTAATACCTCTTTTAACACCTGTTTTAGTTCATTATTTCTTTCTTTGGGTATGACCAGGAGAACCACAAAACATTCTTGGTCTGATAGGTGTATATAATTGATATCTACAGTTCAGTATCAAGCCCATCTAAAAGTCCCATAGATTTTCAATTCATTATAAGATATAAGTGGACATAAAGACATTTCTGGGGGTTTTCCATTGCTATTTCTTTCAGATTTTAAATACTGAGGTAGTAGTGATAATTAATACAATTCAATACACACACACTAATTAAGCTGTTATTAGTATTCATTTTGTAGATCAATACTGTCATATATAAAAGAACTATTTGCTTTTCTGAAAGACTTTTTAAAAATGATGTTTTTCCTATAAAATCTCTGATGAACTTGTAACTACCTTGAAAAAAACAATCACTAAACAGTACATGAGTTCACCTCAGAGGGCAGTTTATTTAATGGCAGGACTGTAGGCATCCTATTCACCTTTCTATTCTATTGTGCACTTTGCAGAGTGTTTTGTACAAAAGGCACTTCCTAAAAAGATACTTGATGAAAATGATGTTTTTCTGAGCAAATTTTAAAGAATTGAAAATAAAGTCTTAGAATGAAAGACTTAACCACAAACCAATTTATAACACTGTTTCCTTAAAGTCGTAATGAAAATATTTTAATACTGATATTTGTATAACCATTTATAATTTCCAGAGTGCTTTTACACTTACTACCTTATGTGATTCCACAATAACCCTGTCCTGAAGGCAAGTGTTTTTATATTTGAAAAATCAGAGGCTCAATAGGGCCAAATGACTTGTCTAAGGGCCACAGGCAGTGAACAGAAGAGCTAATCCTAGAAGGATGGTCTCTGACTCCTAGTCCAGTGCTCTTTCCATTATAGACTGTCCACACCCCCCACCATGTTTTACTTTCAGCAATATACCAGAAAAATGTGCATTTGGTAATGAGCTGATATCTATTCTCTTTAATGTCAATTTTACTTACCATATAAGGCTTTTTCTAGCCCTCGGTCTAAACTTTCACACTGATGAATTTATTAGATGTAATCATACTATACCTTCAGAATAGTATTTTATTTGCATAATTCATTTGGTAATCAAGTTTGTATCTAAAAACCAAGTTTATAATCATACATTTTAACTTTGAAGACTTCTACTTTTTCAAAGAGTCTCACTGGTACAAACAAGTTTTTCAAAAGTTTTCTGCTACTATTATGAAATGATAGTCAAAAAAGCATAAATATGTCAACTGTTTTAAAAATATTTTCTAAGCCTATTTCTTTAAAGAGGAATATGCTTTTAAGGTCAATAAAAGCTTTGAGTCTAGAACAATTTCCTTACAAGAGTGGAAAAGTCTCATAAAAAAGCTGACTGAATAAAAATAACCCACAAGGAGGACAGAAAAATAAACAGTAGAATGTTTAAGCTAAAAAGTTCTCAGTATCAAAGTAGGCTAAGTCTGTCTTAAAATTTTTTCCTCTTACATTTTACTATGAAAAATTTCAAACATTTGGAAAGTTTGAAAGAATTGTATCCACTACCTAGATCCTACAGTTATGAACAGTTTGCTGTATTTGCCTTATCATATGTCTATCCATTTATCTCTCTATCTCCAATTCTACTTATTTTTCATTGATTTCAAAGTAAATGGCAGAGCGGCCAACTTTAATACACTTTACTCTTAAACACTTCAGCAAAGACTGAAATACTTCTTTCTCTTTCAGGTAAAATTTACATAGAGTGAAATACACAAATCTTAAGTGTACCAGTTAATGGGTTTTGATACACCCATGTTTTGCCTGTAGTTATTTCAATAAAGATTTGTGTATTTCTTAAATTATATGTACAGCTACGAAATCCAGTTTTACTGAGCAAATCCAGCATCTAAATCTAGTCTAGCTTCTCCTGAAGAGTAAACAATAACCTCTCTTTCCTGTATGAGTGATCCACTAACACACTGTATCACTATGCATACATTCTTATCCACTCAAAGCCCATCATTGCAAGCACAATACCATTTTTTAAAAAAATCTGCTTACTAAGGTATACTTTATTCAGTTAAAATTCACCAATTTAAGTGTTCATTGTCATCACTCTGGAAAAGTTCTCTCTTGCTCCTCTGCAATCAATCTCTTCCCCCCATCCTCATCCCCTGGTCAACAGCTTTTATTCCCACTGCACAAAGCAAGCTCTGGTTATCAATCAAATTATAAGCAATAGTGAATCCTGTAATGGAAACTGTATTTTGAACTTAAGCATTGAATATATAAAATTCAAATTATGAAAACTTATGTATGGTGATAAATGCTTTAGATTCTTTATGTATATATTATAGTTTAGATACCTCAAAATTTATCAAAGTAAACTCTGAATATGTATTCTGTCAGAATACAGATGTTATAATTCTAATGGCATTATGCTTATTAAAATAGTATATACTTCTAAATAGCAACATCTTTGAGCACAAATTTTTCAGAATACTTCAATAACATCCTGTGGCTGTCAAGTGCCCATTGTGTAAAGTCTTACAACTAAGGAAAAGCACAGGGGAGCAGGAGAAGTGCTAAGATGGGAAGAATCTTACTTTTTCATAGTCATTAACTTGTACATGGTGGGCAGCCTCTAAGATGGCCTCCAATGACCCAGCCTCCTGGTTTTCCTGCCCTTGTGTAATCAATCTCCTCTCCTGGAGTGTGAGCTAGACTTTTTGAGTCACTTCTTTTTATTTTTTTTTATTTTTAGACATAGTCTTGCTCTGTCACCTCGCGTAGAGTGCCGTGGCATCAGCCTAGCTCACAGCAACTTCAAACTCCTGGGCTCAAGTGAGCCTCCTGCCTCAGCCTCCCAAGTAGCTGGAACTACAGGCACACACCATGATGCCTGGCTAACTTTTTCTATTTTTAGTATAGACGGGGGTCTCTCTCTTGGTCAGGCTGGGCTCAAACTTCTGAGCTCAAGCAATCCTCCAGCCTCGTCCTCCCAGAGGGCCAAGATTACAGGCATGAGCCACCCGGCCAGGCCAACTTACTTCTAATGAACAGAAAAGGGCAGACGTGATAGAATATCACTTCCGAGATTAAATTATAAAGACTGTCTTCTGTCTTGGGTGCACTCTCACTTTTGCCGTCTTTGATCATTTGTGCTGGGGAAACAAGCTGCCAGGCTGTGAACAGCCCTGTGAAGAAGACCACAGTCAATGAGGACTCAAAGCCTATCAACAACTCTGTGAGTGAGCTTGGAAGGGGATTCCCCCTGCAGTGGTGCCTTCAGGTGAGATGGCAGGTCTGGACTGCAATCTCATGGAAGATCTTAAGCCAGAGGCACTCGGCTAAACTAGGCCTAGATTACTGACCCACAAAAACTTTGAGATGATAAATGCTGCTTTGAGATAATTCACTACACAGCAATAGGTAACTAATATACTATGAGATTTTTACATTCAATCAGCTACAATTTGAGCTACAAATAACTAACGTAAGAAAACATGACAATGAATTCAATCATTAACGTTAGGTTTGTTGTAGGTGGGAACTCTAAAAGTTTGTACAGGATGGAATGTGGATAATGGAAAACTGAGGTTTGTGATGATTAGGAAAACTTCCATCTATTACTTGGAGCATCAGGCACCTGAGACCCCCACCACTCACGGAAGACACACATCAACATAATACTAATCTGTTTCCTGGCCCATCAACTAGTCTATTGCCTGGCATCAGCATAACACTAAATCTATTGCGTGGCGCATCAACATAATACCGTGTTTCCCTGAAAATAAGACCTACCCATAAAATAAACCCTAGCAGGATTTCTAAGCATTTGCACCATATAAGCCCTACCCCGAAAATAAGACCTAGTGATGGGCGTAGCTACAGCGTATCTGCACAACCCATGCATTTCGTCGCAGAGCTCTAAAGAAGATGAGCAGCCCTTCTCATCTGCCCCATCGTGACAGCTACTATCCCAGAGGTGACCGGAAAGGTGCGGGCAGCCCCACCAACAAGGTCGGCTCCCCCTGTCAGGTCCCGGCCATCCTGTGTGTGCTGCAAGCTGAGGCTTTGAGGGGAAAATAACACATCCCTTGAAAATAAGCCCTAGGGTGTCTTCTTGAGGAAAAATAAATATAAGACCCTGTCTTATTTTCGGGGAAACACGGTATTAACCTATTGCCTGACACATCAACTAACCTACACCTGATATCTCATCCCTCGAGAGGCCGGGCTCAGAATTTGGTGGTGAGGCTCCTCTGAGCCCTCCCCGCCCCCCCCCCCGCCCCCCTCAATAAACTTTGATCTTTGATTCTCCAACTCTCCGTGTGCTGCTCGGTTTGTCCTCAGGACCACCTGCTGTAACACTTGCTGTAAAAGTGAAACAATAGCCACAGGAGTCTGGAGAGTCCCCAGAGGTTGTAAAGTCTAACAGATAGGTGCAGACATTCCTATCCCCCCAATAAGGACAGAACTACCCCCCTCCCTTATCTCTACAGGATGAGACTGATCCAGGGGTCCCAGAAATTGGTTGTTTTAAAAAAATTGTTTTTTGCAGCAGCTGTTCTGGCCCAGGTACTCACTACCCCCTAAGAAACCCTCTATAAAACCCAAGGCTTTCCCTGCTCTGGGTGTGGGCGCTTTTTTGCCTCTACCCATCTGCACACAGATGCTCAAAATAAACAGCATTTTGCTACTCAGGAGGCTTCATGTGTCCCCCTCTCTCGGCTCTGGACCTAACAATTAATACCTAGATTTTCTCATTTATCTTTGAGGTAGAAGTTTATTGTATTTTTTTAATTAAAATTTTTATTGAGATAATTGTAGGTTCAAATGCATTTATAAGAACTAATACAGAGAGACCTTTTATATACTTTGCTTAGTTCCCCCATTGGTAACATTTCACAAAACTATAGGATGTTATAACTAGAACACTGACATTGATACAATCCATCTATCTTATTCAGATTGCCTCAGTTTTACTTGTACTCATTTGTGTGTGTGTGTGTGTGTGTATGTACATTACTTACATTTTAAGTTTCTCACATATTTAAATGATATTCCTTTGTAATTAAAATCTAGCCATTATATTATTCCTTACAAATGTTCTGATGATAAAAGTTAATAGACATGATTTCACAATTTCATAGCTCCAAATTAATAAACTGAAAATGGACTCAGTAACGGAAATTAATAAGGACCACTTATAGCTTATGTCATTGTCAAACAAAAATTCACTTACCCTGAAAGTTTACTTGAAAGCAAACTATAAAATAAAATGTTACCCTTTCCCCATAATTAATGTATTTGTATTTGAAACTCAGATGTGAAATAATATTAAATGTGGCTAAAATTTTAACACTGCCTTTTTCCCTCATATGAAAGAAGTGAGATGTTAATGTTGTGTAACAATGCCTCAAGAAATCAACATATCCAAATTTTTATTTATGATCAGGCAGTGTTAAAATTCATACTAAAACATCTAAACACAAACAGCCAAGGAAAAAGTCAAGCTGATTATGAACCATGCAAAGCCAAACACTTTTGCATAAAAGATAAACCTTAGAGGAAAACAAAGGGATACCTACTTTCTGCTGCTAGAAGTCCTAGGAGGAAGGCAGCATATGGACAAACAACAAACAGTATGATTTTAGAGCAAGCAGGTTATCAAGCCACAGTTGGGCCCACTAGATGAGCCACAAGAAGCATGGTCCCCCAGCTGACCCCAAAGTGAGTCCTCATGTTCCATGAGCACAATCACTGGGACTGTTTAGGATTTCAGACATCAAACACTAGGTTCTGATTCTGACTTCTTTGATTTGAAATATGAGAACAGAATATTTCTACTTTGAATTATCAAGTAACAGAACAATAATACACTGTTTATATAAGATTAAACTCAATGTATTCTAACAAATGCATAATGAACGAATTTCAATAAATAAAATAGAAAAATACCTTTTATAGAAAAATTGTTTTACACTGTAAACAACATACCTAAACATGCTCGATTTTTCATTCAATGACAAATTGGGACACTGATTAGTTTTTAACTTGTGATTTTAAATATTCATATTTTCCTAAGTGCTTACAGTATTACTCTTTACCAAAATAAGACTTAATTTAAGGAAACAATATGCTATACTTTTTGAGCAGGCAGCTTTACCACTCTTCTCAGACTTTGGGATTTTCATAGACCAGTAAAATTTCAAGAAATTTTAGAGACCCAATTAGGATGAACAATTTTTAATTTTGTCAAACAAGGTCATTAAAAAAATCTAGCTACCTATCGTTTACTATCATTTCATAAAAAGAATAGAAAAGGCATTATCTAAAGATAGAAAACAAAGATAGCCCATGTCAAGAAAGAGCAGTTGGTGACTTAACACTGTGTGTACTCATGTACTCTCTCCTTCTCCCTCCTCCTACGTTGTCCCCCACCAAAACCCCTCCCTACAAGAACATGCTCTATGATCATTTTTCTCTTTTCGCCATGGGCTTGAACAAACTTTCAGGTAATGAAGAAAAGTGCTTTGTGTTTGGTACTATAAAACAAACTCATGCAAATTTAAACAGAAAGATACTGGAAAGGATAACTTTGGGAACTTAAAATAAATGATGTAGATTTTAAGCATTAGTATAAATAGGGAAGAATTTAGGCTTGAAAATTAATAAAAATATTTAAAAAATAAAATTAAATAAGAAATAATGAAATAAGTAATGAAAAATGAAAATATATACTTTAATTCATAAAAATGTAAAGTTCTCTGTGAGTCCAGATAAAATATATGATCAGCTTTCTATAATTAACCATGCAACCATTACTGTTGGTTGCAGAAAAGGATATTTTCTAGCAGATAGCTATTTGATAAATAACACTGGTCATAATAGTAGAATGCCTCCTTATACATGGCTTGGTATTAAAAATTAATTTTAGGAATGTATGAATAATTTCTGATAGTTATATGAAATTTAGGAAAATGTTAGAATTTTCTTCAAAATTTCCCTCTTCATTTAGGGTAGGTGATTAGTATTAGCCATGTACACAGCATTTTAATTCTTAAATTCTTTTATTTGTAGCACCTGGACAGTGCCATTCAAAAATACTTATGACAGATATTTAACATGTCAAATCATGATACAGACTGATTACAAGATCATTAAGATCCAGTAATTAAAAAAAAGAAAGAAAACAGAAAAGGAAAAAAAGAATGAAAGAAAAAGAGAAACAGGGTGTCACTGCAGGAAAGGGAAGGCAAGAAGGAATGCTAAATAGTGAATAATTAATTTGAGGGAGATTAATTTCTGCCACCATGGCAGATGGTGGCAGAAATTTCTTTTTTGCTTAAAAATCAAGTAGGATAATCAGAAACTATTTCAATGAAGTCATTAGAGATTACACTGAAAAACACACACAAAAGGGCAATAAAAATGTATCTAATAGAAATTAAGCCTGTCTAGAAATATAAATAATTCCTTTCCCTAAAGAAAAAATCTAATTCTTCCCAGAAAGGAACACTTAAGAGCTCATTAAATTCTTGCTAAGCAGAGGTAAATATTAAGGGACAATACTGAAGATTAGGTCTATAAAGTGATTTGCAAGGACCATACTGTTCTCTAGGCCCTTTTCTAAGGATAAGTGGTAGTAGAGATCTTGACCTAAAATCTCAGAGATTTATTCTAAATATATTCTAAGTATGTGAGACTATATCATGCAGTAACAGCCTGAATAAAAGCGATTACTGGATCCACTCCCCTTAAATAGGGTCAACTGTGATCTGAGTGTGAGGAGAGCAGACAGAAGTTTGAGCTAACAAAGAAAGTTACAAGTGGAGGAAACAAAATGAACTGGAAGAAAAAAAAAGACAGGCGTGAAATGATAAGGAGCACTGGGGACCACACCTATAAACACAACTATGTCCTTGCCTTTCATGTGGTAAGGGCTCTAGATAATTACCAAGTCAGCACAAGAGGAAAATGGCAAGGCTTCCTCCTCAAAGCATCTCTTCTCTAAGATTCCCATTTCTGAATGTTTTTGGAAATCACCTTCATTCAAAAGAGGAAGATTCACATCCCAATTGGTAAAAATCAAAATGGGGAACTATATACCTGCTGGAATGGGAAACTTGATCCTGTCATTTTGTACAAGGTATAAGCACATACTAATTGGTAAGAAGTTCTGTGTGTGTGTGTACGTGCACATACATGTACAAACAGAGGAGGGAAGAAGCATGAATACTAACAGATGTTAATGATCTCAACAGGGAAGAAGCATTAGCACACTCATTCTTCCTATATTGCTAACTGTGGAACAAACAACTCATGCTTTAGGAAGGGCCTTGATCCCAATGGTAATACATGAATATTGAAAGAAGCCAGTCCAAGAGTATAAAAATCAAATCAGCAGCACAAAGTCAACCACATGACATATACTAGTGACACTAATGAAAGAAAGAAAAAAAGCTGAGGCCGGAGGACATATGACTCAGGAGTTAAGTAAATAAAGAAACACACAAAATTTAAAAACTCTAACACACGTACACACATGCATCTACATATACATATAAATGGATCTTACGGATTTTTAGTAAATGATCCTTGAGAATACCTCACTGGTAAAATGGATATCTGAGCATTTTATAATGTGATTTTGTGAACAGTAGCAGGTTTCTTTCAGGAGTACCTATATACAGTTCATCAAAACAGGTAACTCTTCTATGTTCTTCCCCTTTGAATACATGTGTTAGAGAGAGAAGAACCTAATAATTGTTTCAAGAGATAACTCACAAGACAGCTTTATATTGAAAGATTCAATTCAAAGCAGTGCTGTCCTAAAGTCTGATCTAATAAAGTTGATATGGGGAAAATCTTATATTAGAAGTTTCTGTTGAGGGAGAAGGTAATCAGAAAGATCCAGAAAGATTGACTACAATGTTGGATTGGATGAAGTGCAATGTTGGTTCTGGACTGTGGAAAGGGGAAGAAGTATTACAGAGGTCAAAAGAAAAAAGTGAAATGTTGGTTTTGGAGCTGTAGGGGAGAGCAACTTTGGTATTAAAATGAAAAGGAACAAGAGACATGTTGACAGGATTTGGTTGCTGACAAACTTCCTTAGAATCCCTTGGAGGATTTGACTAAATGCACAGAAAAAGTGTATTCACAATGGAAAAGAAAGGATGTAGATACCACATGATTCATACAGGTGAATGAATGAATTATCCAATTACCTGAGGAGGTAGGGTCTTCAGAGAAATCTGGCAACTCTTCAGGGGGATCCCCATAGAATGAGTTGAATTTGTGACTTGACACAGCCGCTAGTACTGCACCCTAAAGCAAAGAGGTGAAAAGTATTTTATTAAAATAAACAAATATACATATATAAAAAGTTAACTATTTATTTATCTTAAGGATTATTAAGAAAGTCAAATATATAGGAGATGATGGCTAGAAGAGAGGTAGATTTTAAAATAATTTTAAATTCCTTTAAATAAATTACATATGCATATACCAGAATAACACTGTTGGGACTTGCAAAAGTATAAGAAACCACTTACATCTTGAACTCAAACAAGTACCACAAAATGGAATATTCTGCAGTCATTATAAAATAATGCTACAGAAGGATGTTTAATGAAATGAAAAGATGTTTGTGATGAATTACATAAGAAAAGGTTCTAAGAATGTATAGTATGATCTCATTTTTGGAAAAAAGTTAATATAGATATAAAAGACTGAGCACACATCAAAATGTTAATAGCATTAATTATCTTTGGATGGTAAGATTATGAGTCATTTTTATTTTTTAATCTTTTCTCCCCCTTTCCTTTTGTTTTTAACAATGACTATGTTTTACTCTTGTATGGTAATTCTCCATCAGGCCACAGATCAGAATCAACCACATGTGACTCTTTTACGCCACATACATGTCTCCCCTGATTCCTAGTTGAGAATCACTGCCATATTGAGTGCAGACATCCCTTAGAACTGTTGGATGGGAAAAGGTTGGAAGTTATTGTTTTAGTAACAGGAAGAATGATAAAATTTCTGAGTTTGTTCCCTAGCTCTGCCACTTTCTGGGTACATGACGCTGCTTGAGTAAATCATTTAGGATCTCTAAGTTTTCATATCTGTAAAGTGAAGATATTAAAAGTGACATAACGGCCGGGCGCGGTGACTCACGCCTGTAATTCTAGCACTCTGGGAGGCCGAGGTGGGCGGATCGTTTGAG
>VBSM01001483.1:8229170-8250779 GCA_008086735.1 Cheirogaleus medius | reverse complement strand
GTGTGTGTGTGTGTGTGATAAGGTCTTGCTCTGTTGCCTAGGCTAGAGTGCAGTGGCGTGATCACAGCTCAATGCAGTCTCAAACTCCTGGGCTCAAGTGATTCTCCTGCCTTGGCCTTCTGAGTATCTGGGGCCACAGGCATGTGCCACCACACGTGGTTAAGTTTTTCTATTTTTTGTCTGTGTTGCTCAGGCTGGTCTCTAACTCCTGGCTTCAAGCGATCCTCCCACCTGGGCCTCCCAAAGTGCTGTGATTACAGGCTTGAGCCACCACACCTGGCCTTGAGCAAGATTGTTAACCTCTCAGAGTATTAGTTTTCTAACCTATAAAGTGAGAATTTCCTGGAATTACTGAACTGTATAATGTCTTAATCAAATAGTACTGTTTCATTGACATCTCAAGTTATAATTTTCCTTAATACTCATTGGCAGGATGGGATATAAAAACAATTTTAAAAATCTGCCTTTCTCCTAAGACAGTAAATTCATATCTAGTATCTAATGAAAAATAGTTAATGCTATAAAGCACACAATCACACCCAAAATAAAGAGAATTATTAAAACATGGTATTATTTTAGTTGTTCATGTTGCATATCTCTGAAACATGTGTTGGCAGAGAACAAATAGGCCTTCCTCCCTGATGTATTCTGTCTTAATCCTCTTATATCCTCTGTCTGATAGCTGGTTGACCCTCGAGTAATATATTCTCTATTCAGATGTTTGCAGATGATGTGCAGAACAGCAAACAAGATGAACAAAAACTATTGACAGAAAAAAAAATGGTGAAAAGGGCTACCTTATAGAGCAATATGTTCCTGTCACTGGAAGTGTTCAAACCAAGTGTAGATGGTGACCTATGTGCTCATGTACCTTAAGCCATGGGTGATTCAGTGCTTCATAAACAGTGATCCTTTCAGCTGGATCCAGCATCAGCATGCGACGTACTAGGTCTTTGGCACTTTCAGAGATATGGCTCCACTGCCTTGGATTCATCTGAGGAGGAGGAAAGGAATATTACATCATTATCTTCAAGGAGAAGTTAACATCCACTATTATTTAATATTCTTATACTGCTTCAACGTGAACAAAATTTTCAGAACAAAGGACAGAAATTTGATTCTAAGGAAGAAAAGTACAAATGCAATTCTTTGTTGTTGTTCACTATATGAGAATTTGGATCAGTAAATATTCCATACATGTGCTCTTGTTGTTATAGGTTATAATATTTTTAATAATTGAAGAATAGAATGTTCATGATTCTAGCTTCTACCTTTAGATCCTCGACTAAAGAGACTAGAATATATTGATCCAGAAAGTACTAAAATAAAATTTAAAAATTTTAAAGAAATATTTGAAAAATGTTTTTAAAAACTGGGATCAGCAGTAATTGTGAACTATGTGAAGTTATTAATAGGATATTTTGGCCACCGTATTATCAATTGTAGTATTTAGGAAAAAGTACACTATTACCATAGGCCCTAAAAAATAACCAATTTGCTTGAATATTATCCTCAGTGAAGTTACATTTGTCTCTCTTTTAGAGATGAGAAAACTAAGCCGCATGGTAAATTGACTAAAATCAAACCGAAAGAATTATGAGTTTTTCAAAAGATACAAGACTTATAAGAAACGCTGTGGATCTGTGAGGAAAGAGCTGGAAGGTGCCTGAGAAAAGGGGTATGTATGAGACCAGGAATCATAACACAATTCAAAGAATGCTAGGGCTTGGGCAGGCAAGTGGGGAAAGGAGGTAGAGACTGAGTAGGATCTCATTCCCTATTCAACATATTGTGAAGACTGAGAAGCCAACTGATGGGGTGAGCTTATGTGAGCTGCCTGGTGCCAGTAACTTCAAGCAAAGCCATGGATTTAACAGGCAGAGACCTATGTCACCTTCTAAGAGAGAAAGATGGAGAATAAACTCCACAACAATTTAAAGCCTAATGAAATCACAGTACTTGCGTGCAGTACAAATGAGTCATTACAATTTGGCCAAAAGCTAGCATTAGATACTCAGCTCCAGTTAATGTGAGGCTTTGTACTTGTAGATGGAGAGTGAAAAGTGTCTCTATGTTAGGGATAGCTCTTAAAGTTGAAGGGTACTCCATTTTCTTTTTTATAACAGGCAGAATTTCAATAGTAGCCACTTCTGCTTGTGAAATCCTTTTAAGATGAATTCCATGAAACTGTTTAAATATTGTCATCCTATTGAAATTGTGGTCAGTTGATCAGTTTGAAATAAGGAGGTAAGTACTTAGACAGGGCTTGGATAGCCTTATTCCCTCATCCCCATCCTGGAGCTGATGTGCTCTTTAAAGTCTGAATGATTTTTCTTTGGCAAAAGGGTTGAGAAATCATCTGAAAGTGGTGGTAAGATTTTTGAAGTGAGTAGAGGTTTAGAAGGATACCGCCCTGTCCTTTTTATGACGGAGTCCAAATACAGGGTTTTCCCTCGGCTAGGAGGAGTAGCTAAAATTAATTTGGGAGGTTGCGTCTATAAGGGGGAACAAAATAGTATAAAACAATCTCACTTATTTGAATACCAAAGCCACAGCAGCTTAGAATCTTGCTGTGTAGATACCAACTGGTTACCTGTAACAATGATGTAAGATGACATTGCATCTTTTATATATAGTTTGGGAAATATATTTTTGTCCTTTATTAAAAAGTTAATTGAGGTTAAATGTAGCATATATTCCAGCTAAATATTAATAGTATTTTCTGTGACATCTACCTTAAAAGATCAAGTAAACTAGCAAATGAGAATTTAAAATATTAAAATCATTTAAGACCAGTAGCAGTTTATAAACTATGACAATTTAAATGTATTACATTTAAAAGGTATCATCTAACTTTTCTTGAAAATACTCATAGAATTCAAGGATTTTGTTAACAGTTCTTCTGTTAAGAACCACCAGGGTGGAGAAATGGTTATTCTGAGATCTGCTTTAAAAAAATCTAGTAATATGTGGAATATAGATAAAACAAGTTTGGTTGTATGTCAACTATTGATGCTGGGGGTTTATCATACTATTCTCTCTAATATTTTTGTTTGTTTATAATTTCCTATAACAAAAAACAAAAAAGAAATGTTGACAGAATCATATCACAGTATTTTTTTCTAAAAGGCTCATGAAGTTCATCATAGATGGTAGAGATGGATCTATACTTCAAACTAAACTGCTGAAAATCGGAGCCTTTTGTAAGGAAAGCCAGGAAGATAAACTAGAGGTGAGGTTAGCCAAGTAAAGTAGTAAATAAGTTATTAATCTCAAAGCTTCAAATCCTGAGTACAGAAATTATGATATAGCTGCCACCATCCATCTCACTTAACTATAATACTAGGAATAGGGAATTTTTAAATAATTTAATTTTTGGACATGTGTGAACAGTCCAAGTTTCTTACCAAGAAACAAAAATAACCATTCAGTGTTTTAAAAATAGACAAAATCAAATACCATAGGCTGTTGAAATGAAGCACATTGCCTTGGAAACCAGGAAGTTAGCAACTGAACAAACACAAAGGAAAAATTCTATTATTAGCAAATGCTTATAACTCAAAAAGGCAGGTGGGAGATTTTATTATATGGTACCTAAGTCACAAGTTGCTGTGAAGATTAAGTGAGTTAATATAAGTAAAGTGCTTAGAACAGTTCCTGGCACAGAATAAGTGCTATGTCTGGGTCTGAGTTAGCTATCTTTATTGCTAGTATTATTATGCTGATGTATTACTAATCATGTTTCTTTTCATATGTTAGTATCTGTGATTTCAGTTGGCAAAATTCAACCAGAAAGCCTTGGCTGTGCATTCCTGAGAGCCACTCACAATTTCCAGGGATTGAAAGGGATGACTACTTACAAGCAGTTTCCTGAGACATTTAGTTACCTTGAAAGTATTGATTTTATTCCCCAGAGGCCAACTGATTCTAAGAGAAGCAGAAAAAACCTATACCTAAAACATCCTTCTCCATTAACAGAGTTTTGGTATACATCTTGAACCAAATACAACAAAAGACAAACCTGTATGCACTTATAAACTGATGGTGCACAAGACAAAAACAAACAAACAAAAGTATACACCATTCTCATCTCCGCAAGCTTCAGTTATGGCTTAAAGGATAAGGCTGCAGCTCTGAAACTACTTTACATTTCTTTTTTTCCAAGTCCCATATAAAATTCTAACATTACCGAGGAATTGAAAAGAAACCTTTATGGAGCCTCACAGTTTTGGAGTCTAGTGTTATATACATGTTTGGTTTTATATTTGGCAGGCATGGCAGAAAATGAAACGGTGATTCAGTTGAATACAAAGTATGAGTTTCAGTAATAATGGGAGGAAAAAGAATTTCCCCAACATAAACTGCCTTGACCTGATATCCAGACCCTCACCCCCATGCTTCCCACGCCCAGCCTCCTAGTCCCTGTAAGCTGTACGTGGTGGTACAGAGCAAAGAAGTATAAGAAGAGTTGGGGTAGTGAAATCAACCTTAAGCTTATTTATTTCCAAGAAGTCCTTAGGTCTTTTTGATGCAGCCATTCACAATGTCAGTAATGACTTTTTCATTTTTTTAAAATGTTTTAATTTAATTTAATTTTATTTTGAGACAGAGTCTCACTCCGTTGCCCAGGCACTCTGCCGTGGCATCAGCCTAGCTCACAGCAACCTCAAACTCCTGGGCTCGAGCAATCCTTCTGCCTCAGCCTCCCGAGTATCTGGGACTACAGGCATGTACCACCATGCCCGGCTAATTTTTCTATATATTTTTAGTTGGCCAATTAATTTCTTTCTATTTTTAGTAGAGATGGGGTCTTGCTCTTGCTCAGGCTGGTGTCGAACTCCTGACCTTGAGCGATCCTCCTGCCTCGGCCTCCCAGAGTGCTAGGATTACAGGCGTGAGCCACCACGTCCGGCCGACTTTTTCATCTTTTAATAATGAAAGTAATACTTTAGTAATCACAAGCCTGTGATAGTAAATGAGGTTTCCAACACACTGTAGCCAAAGAAAAATAAGAATGTTTAAGTCACATTGGAATGCCTCTATATTGTATTACGGAATGCAGTTGTGATCTGGCATTTCAGTTTATCCAGTTTATCCATAAATTTAAAATTAAGATAAAGAATGACTAGAATTACTTGGATGAAATTTCCATTTTAACTTCACAAACTAAGCGAAAACCTTTAAAAACAAAGCCCAATTCTCAAATTACACAAAGAAGGGCCATAAAAGTTTTCTTCACCTGGATGATATAGTTCAGCTGACAACTCAGAAATTTACTTGAGGTCTATGTTGCCTAACAAGGTTACCGGATCAATGACGGAAGCAAAGATCTTTTCACTGATTGGGTAACTACATGGCAGTCAATCAGTGAGCAAAGACAGTAACTTCAAAAAACATTTTTCAGGATAATTTAATCTCAATGGAAAAATAAGATTTTCATAATGCATTACCTTATATTTTCCTTTAATGATGCCTTCAAACAATCTTTCCTTGGTTCCATAAAAAGGCAAACAACCGCTGAGCAGGATAAAAAGGATCACGCCACACCCCCAGACATCTACAGGCTTTCCATAAGGTTCTCTTTTGACCACTTCTGGGGCCATAAAGTGAGGTGTTCCAACGCGTCCTACATTTAAAGCAACAACAACATTAAGGAAAAACATTTACATAAAATGGAGTTTTCCACTTGAAAGCTGAAAATAATAGAATAACAACCTGAACAAAAAGTTTGCCAATATAAATTAAATACTATCTCACCACCTCTCCCTTCCCCATAAAATCAAGTTCATAGAAGGAAAAAAAGATTATTTACCTAATCACCTTTTGAAAATACTGAGCCCAGGATAGGTTCTTTGTCTTGTAACCCTGACATTCCCTGTTGAATTCTGCACGCTACACAGTAGGTATTTATATAGTTCTTGCTTCAAGAATAAGTTTAAATTTTCTAATTTTCACACGTTTGAAAGTCACTAAAAATATAGTTCAGAGGCAGGTGGAAGAGTCATCAGGCAGAATCTGTAGCTGCTCAGGAAAGAGTTGGGAGAGCAGGGGCAAAGGCAGGGTGAGGAGGGGGCAGGAGTGAAAAAGAAATCTGTGGAAAAAAGATTACTTTTGACTGCCAAATGGAAATTTCCCCAATGAAACCTAATGCTGACAACTATTATTTAGAATATGTATTTGAATCTGAAATCCTGTTCAGTTGATTTTATGGACTGTAGCAATTAACAATGGTTAGTAATGTCTTGTTATAATATGAATTTTTAGTTTCCTCCTAACATTAATGTTTGAAGGAGAGCAAATATATGACATGAACCAAAGCAAAATCATGAAGCTCCTCCCATTCAATCTGCTTTGATCCTTTCTTTTGTTTCTCTATCAAAGACTAGCTTTCTGGTAGGAATCTGATATCAGTTGTTTGCACATTAATAACCATCTTTAACTCAATATCTTAAAAGAAGTCTTTCCTTTTAATGTGGAATGAAAGGCTTGTACCCTATAAGGAAATTACAGTGGGATGGGGCACTGCCCACTAGACTTGGCAGCTCTTCTAGATGTATGCAGGCCCAGCCCCCTCCCTTCCTTCCTTCCTCGTCTCTCTCTCTCTTTCATCATACTGAGGTCCAAGATAATTTTTACTTTGAAGATTGTGTAATACCTTATCTACAGCTCAGAACTGTGGTTCAGAGTTTTATTTTATTTATGTACGGATTTATGTATGTATTTATTTGGTAGAGATGGGGTCTTGCTACGTTGCTCAGGCTGGTCTCAAACTCCTGGCATCAAGTGATCCTCTTGCCTCAGCCTCCCAAAGTGCTAGGATTACACACCTGAGCCACTGTGCCTGGCCAGTTCGGAATTTTAAAAGGACCTTAGAGATCTTCTGGTCCAGCTAGAGAGAATGTATCATTAAGTTCTATTAGTGATGATCAAACTCAGCTGGGATGGAGAAGGATAAAGGAGTTGCCATAGTTTATGCATCGGGGATGTACCTTTGCTACAGATCATTATGGTTTCCCTTCCTCCCCCAACAATAGAAGAGATTAAGTTCAGGGTTCTGATGGTGAAAATATTTTCATTTAAAATACAGAATAGGTCAGTGAAAACTCTACTGGTTAGAAGGACCTGGCTAGAGAAATATTTTTATCTCTGTATTGTCCCATTTTGCTTCCTCAAGTAATATAAAGAAGCTGAAGTGATGGGAGCTAAGCCTCCTACTTTCATTAACAGCCTTGTTCTAATGGACAGGAGGGGAAAACAGGGCAAGGACTCAGGGTACCATCCAGGGCACTGGTTCTAGGGCACCAGTTAGGTACTTGCTAATGGTTCGGATGATGCTGTGAAACTCAACTTGACTCCTACCACTTCCCATATAAGAAAGAGCCAAGTAAATCAAAATTGGGGCCTCACTCTGGGAATAATTGCAGCCACCATGGCCATTCCCAGCCATCCTGAGGAGGTTCTTTCCATTCATCTGGATTCAAGACTACCCATTTCTAGAGAATCAGTGTTCATTCTTGGGGAAGATGCATGTCTTTTGGTTCAAGAATTTGCTCATAGATGAAAAAGAAAAAACTATGTTATAGAATATAGAGGAATACTCTTTTTATTTCATGTACCTCAGTAGATTGTGAAAATGACTGGAGTTAATATTTAATATATATATCAACTTCCTCAAACTCCTTGTTTTTGCTGTTAATCTTTTTCCTTCTTTGTGAGCACTTTAATTTTATGACTTTGACCACGAAATTCTAAGAACAGGAAACCAGTTGCCAAACCAAATGAAATGTCATTGTTTGAGACACTTCAGACATATATTTAAATATATTTTGATAATATAATAAAAATCTTCCTACCTAGAATCTCAGGGAGGGAGTTGTTCTGAATAGCTACATTTTCAATACTTTAGGATTTGAATATTAATGCACGCAATCCTTTTTACTTTAATAATTTTGTGTGGCTATCTTTCTACAATTTCCGACTTCTTTTACACAGAATGCTGCACATAAGTTAACCTTTTCTTGATGACTCAGAGTTGTCATTGTGGATATCAGTTAAAGAACTACATACATTATAGAACAGAAAGCACCCTCAGGAACTTCAGCGGTATATACGGGTTGATTTCTTTGGTATTAAGGCTGCTGCATGTTCCAAGTTTTGGTGTCTGCTTAATATATTTTTTCTTGTCAGGTTTTCATTTCTTTCCTCTCACTGCTTACTTCAGTCCTGGCTTCTCCTAATTTATTGCTTATAATCTGCTGTTAACTGGATACTGACTAGCAACCAGGTTCTTTCATTTAATAGTAATTTCTTAAGTGCTTGCTAGGTCCTAGACACCATCGTAGGTGCTGTGGACATACAGAGAGATAAGCCATGGTGCCCCTTGCCCTTACAAATCTTAGTCTTTGATATGATTACAAGTCCTTGCATCCAATGCTACCCAGAGCTATGTAGCCCAGATAGTTACAGTTAATATGGAAGAGAAGGAATAGGACTACCTAATTCAGGATAGTGAAGATCAGCCTGCTTTTAAGAGGAGACAATTGTTAGTTCAGCCTTCAAGAACAGTAGGAGTTAACCAGATAAACAAAAAATATTCCAAGGAGAGGGAATAGCAGGTGCAAGCTATGAAGGAACACAAATCTATATAACGTTATAAAAAGTGGGAACAGGTCAGCCTCAAAAAGAATATCTTTAGATGCCCAATTGAGAAGACCATGAATGGGTTTTTGAGGGTAGAAATAATTTTGTTGCTATTATAATTATTTTCTAGGTTTCTAGTTGTATTCTGGATAAGTGAATTTTCCAAATAGCTGAGTTTCAGACAGGGGAAGTGTAAACGTATTTTTTTTTATTATTTCTTTATTTTTTTTTTTCTGTTTTAAGGTGGCCAATTAATTTTTTTTTTTCTTTTTAGTAGAGACGAGGTCTCACTCATGCTGGTCTCGATCTTCTGACCTCGAGCGATCCACCCGCCTCGGCCTCCCAGAGTGCTAGGATTACAGGCGTGAGCCACCGCACCCGGACGGGAAGTGTAAATGTATTTAAAGGTTTTTACTGTATGGAATATATACAGGAGAGAATTCCTTTCGATTTGTAGGACTGGGCATTCAAAGATTACAACTGACAGGAAAGTAGCTTTCTGTTTTAAAGTTGATAAATATTAGTAAAATTTCAAAAGTACCTTAAACAACAGGAAAGCTTTTTCTAAGAGAAATAATTTATTCCTTATCTACTTTTATTTTTTAAAATGTTGTAATGCTTAAAGTCACTTCAAGAATATTAAGAAAAGGTATTAACATATGACAATACTTTGACTGTTAGGAAGTATTTTAATTCTAGAAGCATGGAGAAAATAAATTTTGAATAACTGACACACTGGGGGTTCAAAATTAGCTTTCAAAATATACAACTTGGGGAAAGGTTCATGGACTTAAAGGAAAATAGATTAACACAGAAAAAATGTCCAAGTAAATCTGATGAATCTATTTTCCCCCTTCAATCAAGATGCACAATAAAATATAAAGCCCATGACATTCTGAATACTAACAGGATGCAGGTCCAGAGCAACAGAAACAAAGTCATTATATACGGCCAGTATATAATACACAAAAGGAATTCATTTCATCCCATCAACCTTAGGGATGTAATCATCAGAAATTATTTGTTATTAATATAATTGCATACCCATAACACATGGGTGATTTGTATAAATATATACCAGATTTTAGAGTGAGTTTAACAGCAACATTTGTTTAAAAACAAAACAATTCAGGATTTTTAATTGATTGCAAGATGAAGATGGGCCAGCAGTGTTCTGTTCTGGCCCCATACTTTGTGGATAGTGAGGAGACTCTGAATTAGTAGATATGAAGAATGGCTATATTAACCTAGGGAAGTTAACTTGGATAAGACTTAGTGGGACATGGTAGCTGTCTTCAAACATTTGCATGGTTATCACGTAGAATGATGAAAATTGTTCAAAGTGTCTTCAAAAGTCAGAATTAGGACAGCTGGGTGAATGTTACGGAAAGACAGATTTCTGGTTCAATGCAAGGATGAACTTCTTAATACTTGAGGAGTTTTCCAAAAATGAAATGAACTGTTCTGGGACATAGTGAATACTTTTCCATCTGAGGAATTAAACCAGAGCTCAATCGTTTGTTGAGAATATTACTGGAGAATTCAGTCATTAATTATAAGACTGGAAAAGTTCAAACCCCCTTGGAATCCTGAGATTCAATGATTCTATGAATTAAACTATGCTTTACTACCTGACTCTTTGGTCAATATTCTAATCACCAACAGAAAGCTTTGAATTAAGGGGAAAAAAATCAGCATTCTTTGAAACTATACTCAACTTCTAGTTTTGCATATTGTTGGAAATGATTAGCTGGAAAAGAATATGAAACTAGAAGGAAATTTCAACATAATTTAATTTTAGAGGGCAATGTGGTAAAAAAAATGATTTAAAGAATACAACTATGACCTATGGCTCATTTTTCAGAAGGTAGCCTATTTTATTACTGCTTGGTGTTCTAGCTACAATTAATTAATTTAAATGAAATGTCCAGATTATTATTTTGATATTTATCATTTGTCAGGTATTTGACTTTAACATAAGCATTCTTAAAAGACGACAGGTTTAAAAAGGTTCTGTTGATATTTTTCATATTTTTCCTCTTTGTGAAGGCTGGCAGTACTTGGAGATAGGAAAGAGAAAGCATTGACCAGAAGACAGTTTGTAGAATGGGGAACTAAGTAATTTTAAAACTAAGGAATAGAACTAAAAAAAGGGCAGCATTCTGAGCTGGAGTCTATTGAAGGGAATAAATAAACAAACCAAATACTTGAATCTGTAATTAGCATCCACCTCTGGGCACTGGTGAAGAAAGTTCCTATTTTAACTTTTTTTATTTTTATTCTGACATGGGAATTTAAAAATTATGTTTTGCTTTGGCTAATAATAAAATCAGCCTGCATTTACATCTGCTTGTTCTTTGCAAATACACATATTGATGGCTTGAACAAGATTCTTTGAAAAATGGAAAAAGGAAAACAGTATGAAATTAAAAATTAGCCATCAATGTATGCTTGGAAATGGCTAATCCACACATTTTAGATTTGACTTCATGTGGACAGTTAAACTTTAAGGGCACTATGCCCCAAATATTATCTTCTCTGAACATCATTTTAATCTCTTTATGTAGGGCCTCTTAAGTGCTGGGGATACAAAGAGTAAGAAGACAGAGTCTGGATGGGTGCAGTAGTTCATGCCTGTAATCCCAGCATTTTGAGACCAATCTGGGCAATGTAACGAGACCTCATCTCTACCAAAAAAAAAAAAAAAAGACAAAGTCTATCCTTAAGGGACTAAAGGTCTAGTTATGACTACAGAGTTATTAAATTCAAAACTATCTCATGGTGTTTTGGGGGTGGAGTGGGGTGGAATGAGGTATGAAACACTGAGGTTGGGCTAATATTTAGCTTGAAAGTTTTATACCAGCCTGAAAGTGACCAGGTTTCAAAGGAAATTTTTAAAAAAGTGGTCTTACCTCCAGCTACAAGTCCAGACTCCCCTAATTGAATAGCTACCCCAAAGCCCCCAAGTTTAACAGGTGCTGAGTTTTCTTTTGAGGCGAGGAGAACACAGTGGGGCTGAAAAGAAAAACAGACAAACAAAAAATAAGCCCAAAGATAAACTGAAGATGAACAATTCAGTTTACACAAAACTAAATAACATGACAATTTAGTAACACATTAAAAACTTTTGATTACTTTAGATGCTTGAATTGTCCTATTCTCACTTCTGGCTGATTTCTCCAAAGATATACCTGTTCCATCCAATATTTTCTAGGAAATATTTGCTAAGAATTACTCGGAAAGCATGGATGTTCAAGAAATACAGATACACTTTCTGCCTTTTTATGCAATATTCTCTTTCTTTGAGTGATACTTTAGATTTAAGAAAAAATATGTTTTATACTTCCTGCCAATATATTTCTTGAAACCTCTGACTTTACTTATACAGCCATTGTATTTTGGCCCTTGGGGGATGCTGATGGCCCTTCGTTTGTCCACCCTCCCCTATCCTCTTTTTTTTCTTTATTCGTTCCACCACTAAGTAAAGGAGTACTAAATGGATGGGTCCGATTTAATGACTTTAGTTGAGCCTTGCTCTCAGGGACTTCAATGTTCTTCCTGGGCAGGTCTTTTCTTTGGACATGCCTTTCCTCTCTATGGGAGTGGGAGGTGAGGAAGAAGAGGGGAAAGGAGCCCACTTGGCTGTCCCCTTGTCCAGGGCAAATCCATCCTCCCCTAGGAGGAGCCTGTTTGACCAGGGAAGGGCTCCCTAAGTATCACATGCTTTGTGATAACAATAAAGGTTTCCTTGTAGGATCTTGTCCTCTCCATCTGTCTCTTTCTGGGACCTTGTTGGGGCTGGTGTCAGGAAAGAATTTAACTGTGGTAGGCTTTGGTCTCTGCTCAAATACTGTGCTCCCCAATACTATATCTGACCTGCTCTCAAACCACAGGCTAGTGAAAAAGACAAGCCTCTTTAGGCATGGAAGACAAAAGTATTTTTTATCCTCTCCTATAGTTTTTCATTCATGAAATGACACAGTTTTAGATAAGTTTTAGCCAACGTGGTAGTGGGTATGAAAAAAAAAGTGTGCAACAAAACTGAGTTGGTACACCCAGAGAAATGTTTGATGTTGATACACAGAAGTGGGAGGGATCCTTATTTTGCCCAATGAGAGCATCAGGATTCTATTTTGGAAGTTATTCTTTCTGTCCAAAGAGTTTAAAGAACTTTACAGTACATTCTTGCACAAAGAGAGATGAGCTCTCAAATATAAGTGTGTATGAGTCTGTGAAAGCAAGATAAAGAGAGAAGGAAAGTGTACAAATGAACAGTAAGCAAACTATGACAAGATACTGAAGTAGCAAGAAGAGTGTATGGGAGAGCAAGTAAACTTCTACAGAAATCAACTGATAAAGACTGCTCTCAGTAAGAACTTTCAGTTGGTTCAAAGAGAGATCAATGACAACAGACTGAATAAGAAAGCAATACCCCTAGCATGATTCTAGTGTGGGACATGGCAAATGAATGAGCCTAGGAAAGGATGGGCACAATACAGAAGAAAATACAAACTAGACCCAAACAGAGTCTCCTGGCCATGCCTTTGCAAGTGTTTTTATCACCTTTTTAGGAAGAAGAAGTAGAAGTTTGAGTTGGAATGCCAAAGAATGTATACCCTTTATAGCTTGTTGATTACATTTATGTTTTAGTGTTATAATGAAATCTATGTAATTCTCATCAGTGTAGATTCAGTCATTTTCAATAAATCTTTAAGGGAGACAAGTTATAATGTTTGAACTTAAGATAGAAAATAAACAAAGAGTCTACAGCCACACCACCCTGAATGCACCTGATCTTATCTGATCTTGGAAGCTAAGTAGGGTTGGGCCTGGTTAGTACTTGGATGGGAGAAAATAAACAAAGAAACCTATAAATACAAAGTAATAGAATGTAAAGCCAGGTAGAGGTTAAGTAATAAGAGGTAAAAATTAAGCTGGTGAGGAGGTAAATGTTATAGATTTGGGGACTGGGGAGCTGCTATTTTAATTAGGGGGGTCTGAGAAGACCTCTCTAATGGGGCAATGTCTGAATAGAGACCAGAATGAAGTGAAAGAGCAAGCCACATGTAAGCAAGCTCCAGACAAGAAGGATAGTCAACACAAAAGCCCAGAGGCACAAGGAGGGTTGGTATGTTTAGAGAATCAGAAGGAAGCCACCATGTCTGGAAAGTAATGAGCAGGGGGCAGAGTGGCAGGAAATGTGATCTAAGATCTGGGGCCTTGAAGCAATGGTCAAAACTCTGGGTTTTATGCTGAGCAGGTGGGAAACCACTAGAGAGTTTTGAACAGGGGAGCACTATAATCAGTTTTAGGTTTTGAAAGCAGCACTCTGGCTGCTGTATGGAGAAGAGGTTATAGGAGCACAAGAGTGGAAGAAAGATCAGTTAGGGGCTACTGCAGTTGTCCAGGCAAGAGAGGATGGTGGCTTGGACTAGCCTACAGTGATATTAACCGAAGCAGAGAGGATGAGAAGCGGTCAAATTCTGTTTCTAGTCTGAAGATAAAGCTGACAAGAATTGCTGCTGGTTGTGGGTGTGAAAAAGAAACAAGTATGATAATTAGGTTTCTGTTCTAAGTGAAAATGAAGATGCCATTTACTGATATGGGGAATACCAGGGGAGGAGTTCGTATGGGGGAATCAAGAATTTGGTTTCATACATATTGAATGTAAGACCTTACAAGATGGGGTGAAGGGGAGGCTGGGATTAGAGGTGTAAATTTGGGAAACAACAGCATATAGATGGTATTTATAGCCAAAGTAATGAATGAAATCGCTTAGGGAATGACTACTGATAGAGAAGAGTCAGAGGATTGAGCCCTGGTACACATCAATATTTGAGGTCAGGAAGATGAGAACAATCTAGCAAAGGAAAGGGAATGTCTGGACTGTGAAGCAGGAAGAAAATCAGAGTTTGATATCCTGAAGCCAAGGAAGAAACTTTTTCAAGTAAGAATAATAAATAGTGGTCAGTGTTACTAAAGTCATTTAAAATGAGAACTGACCATTAGATTTGGCAACTTGGAAGTCACTGGAAAGCTTGATAAGAGTGGTTTTGGTGGCATGATGGAGACAAAAAACCTCATTGGACCTGCTTCACCAAAGAATGGGAAGAGAGGATATAGAGATAGTAAACACAGGTATCTTTCAATGTTTTCCTGTACTAAAAATGGAGAAATGTGATGTAGCTAGAAGAAAATGTGAAGTTGAGGATGTTTCTTTTTTAACTTTTCAACATTCCCGAGTAGAGAGAATAGATTAATGAACCTCCATGAACCTATGATCCAGCTTTACCAATTATCAACATTCTGCCATTGTTGCTTCATCTATCCCCAACCATTTATTATATATTTTTTGCTGAAGTATTTTAAAACAAATCATATAATTTACTGTTAACAGTTCAGTATTTCTGATAGAAGACTTAAAGTTAATATTACCATATCCAATAAAATGAGCAATAATTCTTTAATAACATTAAATACCCAGTCTACATTCAATTTTCCTCGACTGTCTCAAAAATATCTTTTTACAGTTAGTTCAAGATGGCATCCAAGGTTCACGCATTGCATTTAATAATGTTATCTCTTAAGTCTCTCTTACTCTATAACAGATCCCTCTCCTTATGTCCTTTTTTAAATGTTCATGCCATTGATTGTTAAGATACTAGGTAATTTTCCCTGCAGAATCCCCCACAATCAGTATTTGGCTAATGGTACTCATACAGTATCATTTAATATGTTCTTTACTCTCCTGTATTTTCTGTAAATTGGGAAGTAGATCTAGAATCTTTTTTTTTTTTTTTTGAGATAGAGTCTTGCTCTGTTGCCCGGGCTAGAGTGCTGTGGTGTCAGCCTAGCTCACAGCAACCTCAAACTCCTGGGCTCAAGCAATCCTCCTGCCTCAGCCTCCCGAGTAGCTGGGACTACAGGCACATGCCACAACGACCGGCTAATTTTCTATTTTTAGTAGAGACAGGGTCTCGCCTTTGCTCAGGCTGGTCTTGAACTCCTGAGCTCAAGTGATCCTCCCTCCTTGGCCTCCTAGAGTGCTAGGATTACTGGCGTGAACCAACACACCCAGCCATAGATGTAGAATCTTGATTAGATTCGGATTCAATTTTAGTTTTATGCACTAATACTTCATAGGTGGTGTATCTACTGTATTGCATCAGGGGGAACATAATATCTGCCCTACTTCAGTGACAGGATTGAGCAGTGGGTTCAGGTGTTATCTGTCTGACTCATCACTATAAGATTTGCCATCAACTTTTCACTCAATGATGTTAGCAGCCATTGATGCCTAGATCCATAAGTAGAGGTTCCAAAATGGAGGTTTTCCTCAACATTTTGTTATGAAAACTATCACACATACAGAAAACTGAAGGAACTATATAGTAAATAGCCATATATTCACCACCTAGATTCTATAATTAACATTTTGCTACATATATCCAGTTATCCCTCTACCCAACCATAAATCCGCCTTACTTTTTACTACACTTCAGCACACATATCATTGGAATTTAATATTTGTTTAAAATAATGTTTAAGGTAAACATTTATATACTGTGAAATGCACAAAAGAGTACCATTAGAGTTCTGATGAACTGCATACATTTGTGTAACTCAAATCCCTATGGAGATATTATCATCATCCCAGAAGCCACCCCCATCTCCTTCCCATTCAGTCTCTGTGGCCATCCCTCCCAGTGCAAACTACTACTCTGATATTCTTTCACCATAGGTTTGCTTTGCCTATATTAGAACTTCACAGACATGAAACCATATAGTATATACTCTTTTATGCAAGGTTCCTTTCACTGAGCATAATGCTTCTGAGACTCAGCCACTTTGCTGTGATCAGTTCATTTATTTTTAGTGCTAAGTATTCCATTGTATGAATATACCGGTTTGTCCATTCTCCTGTTCAGAGACATTTGGGCTATTTCTAGTTTTTGGATATTATGAATAAAGCTGTTATGAACCATTTCCAGAATACCAAGTTGGTTTCCAGGCAACCTCCAAAGTTGACCAATAAAGGGCTTTTTTTTTTTTTACATTATTATGAACTTATAGATTTTAATATTTTTGATGTCTTTGTGTATCAAGTGCTGCCTTTTTAAATTTTGATGCTCAAATTGTCCCCTTTTGGGCCATTGGGAGCCCCTTTAAGTCTGCTTTTATATACTTTTGTAAGACTCAGGAGTCTGATAACTTCCTTGCTTTCAGATACAAGATGATGTCCCAGGTTTGTCTTGTTCATTTCTTGCCCTAGATCTGGAACCAGCCATTTCTCCAGGCAGCTCCATTTCTTTTTAGTGGGAAAAGATATTTAAATCCATAATATGGGTACTAGGCATATTATTACTACTGGGTTATTACTGCTTCAACTTTTCAGTGGACAGAGCTAAAAAATATATATTTTTTAGGAGAAAAATAAATCACAAATTCATACTGATGTTTCTTCCTATTAAATTATAGATTTTTTACTTTACTTCTTTGATTTGGCAAGTACAGTTGACCCTTGAACAACATGGATTTGAACTGTGTGTGTCCACGTATATATGAACTTTTTAAAATAAATATATTGAAAAATTTTTTGGAGATTTGTGACAATTTAATTAAACTCACAGACAAACCATGTAGCCTAGAAATATTTTAAAAATTAAGAAAAAGGTATGTCATGAATGCATAAAATATATGTAGATACTAGTCTATTTTTATCACTTACTACCATAAAATATACACCAATCTATTATAAAAAGTTAAAATTTATCAAAACTTACACAAACACAGACCATACACGGTGCCATTCACAGTTGAAAGAAATGTGAACAAACATAAAGGTGCAGTATTAAATCATAACTACATAAAATTAACTGTAGTGCATATTGTACTAAGGTAATAATTTTGTAGCCATCTCCTGTTGCTATTGTGGTGAGCTCCAGTATTGTGTTTAAAATGCTGTGTGACACTAATCATCTCTGCATGAGTAGTTCATCTCTCCAGTAAATTGCATATTGTAGTAAAAGGGATCTCACAGTTGTCGTGTATTTTTCATCATGTTTAGTACGATACCAAAAACCTTGAATAACACCATAGGACCCATACAAAGTGCCACTAGTGATGCTAGAAGTACTCCTAAGAAGCTGAGAAAAGTCATGACATTATAAGAAAAAGTTGAATTGCTTGATATGTACTGTAGATTGAGGTCTGCAGCTGCACACCACTTCAAGATAAATGAATCCAGCGTAAGGATCATTGTAAACAAAAACAAAGGAAATCCATGAAGCTGTTGCTGCAGCTGCATCAGCTGGTGCTAAAACTTTGCACTTTTTGCGAAATACCTTTTTATCTCATATTAAAAATGCAGCTTTTATGTACATGCAGATTGCTATATGAAAGGTGTATGCCTATAGACTCTACTATGATTCGAGAAAAAGTGAAGTCATTATATAATAACTTAAAGCAAAAGGAAGGTGAAGAATTTAAAGCTGGAGAATTTAATGCCAGCAAAAGATGGTTTGATAATTATAGAAAGAGGTTTGGCTTAAAAAAAGTCAAGATAACAGGAGAAGCAGTTTCTGCCAACCAAGAGGCAGCAGACAAGTTCCCAGATGCCACTAAGAAAATCATTGAGGAGAAAGGATATCTGCCTGAACAGGTTGTTAATATGGACAAAAGTGCCCTATTCTGGAAAAAGGTGCCACAAAGGACATTTATTAATAAGGAAGAGAAGCAAGCACGATTTAAGGCAGCGAGAAACAGACTAACTCTACTATTTTGTGCAAATGCAGTCAGGTTTATGATTAGGACTACCCTTATCCATAAAGCTCCTAACTCCTGAACCTTGAAGGGAAAAGATAAACACCAACTGCCAGTGTTATGGTTGTACTACAACAAGAAAGCCTGGAAAATAAGAACACTTTTTCTGAATTGGTCTTATCTATGCTTTGTCCCTGAATTCAGAAGTACCTTGCCAGTAGGGACTGCCTTTTAAAGTTCTTTAGATACTGGACAATGCCCTGGCCACCCAGAACCCTATGAGTTCAACATTGAAAGTGTCAAAGTGATCTACTTGCTGCAAACACAATGTCTCTAATTCAGCCTCTAGATCAGGGAGTCATAAGGCTCATTACACATAGTTCTTTATGGAAAGAATTGTCAATGCTATGGAAGAGACCCTCAATAGAGAGAACATCATGAAAGTCTGGAAGGATTGCACCATTGATGATGCCATTGTTGTTATAGAAAAAAAAAACAGTGGGGAGAATATCATCATGAATCTCATCTAGTCTTAAAATTATAAGATTGTTTTAGAAAACAAATCCAAGTTCTTAAAGGAATATATGAAAATATACAGATCAAATAAAGCTTAAAGAGTGAAATAATTTATTACTAATGTTTTCCCATGAGGAGAATCTAAGTGAAAGGTATCTGGAATTTTTTATACTACTCTTATAACCTTTCTCTAAGTCTAAAATTATGTAAAAAAAATTCACCCTATTTTAAAGTCACTTAAAATAATTCTCCTTGTGGTTATGCTTTTACTTTGTAATACAGTTAGGTTCATTTGTTTTAATTAGATTTTGACTTAATTTGGTGTTTTAATTACATAAAACATGTACATCATTGCAAACTGAAAACTGTAAAACAAATACATTCAGAAAGGTCTAGCTTTTGTCCTCTTTCTCCACCCCCAATCCTTCCCTCCCCATTGGTAACTTTTTACTAGTTTTTGGTTTGTGCTTCTATTTTTTAAAGATAAAAATACATATAAATATTCAAATTTTTCACAAAGCAATATATGCTATAGATGATTTCATAGCAGTACCTAGAGATTTTCATGGAGGTTTAGTTCTTGTTTTGTTTTTTTAAAGAGAAACATTTGTATCCTGATGGGAATGATCTTGTAGAGAGGGAAAAAACTCAAGGAAAGAAAGAGAGGGGACAGGATGTAACGCACAAGGAGTGGAGGTATTAGCCCTAATGACAGCAGAGAAGACGGGGTACGGGGGCACCTGCATATGCAGGCAGATGTGGACATAGTAAGATGAGGAAGTTCTCTTCTGAGTGCTTCTACTTTCTCAGTGAAATTAAAAGTGATCATCAGGTGGAACTAGGGAATGAGAGGGGGCTTGCTGGCAGTCTGAGAAGAGTACAGATGTGAAAAAGTATTTTCAAAGAATAGGAGAATGAACTGACTAAGGCAGTGGTTCTCAAACTTTTGCATCAGAATCACACAGATTGCTGGGCCCTTTCCCCAGAATTTCTGCCTCAGAAATGGGTCTTGAACGAGGTTAGGAACATGCATTTCTAACAAGCTTCTGAGTGATGTTGATACTACTGGTCTGGTAGCCACGTTTTGAGAACCATTGGACTAAGGAAATATACTGGGATTCCTGGCAGCCCAGGGGCCTACTTGAGATTTGTGCTTAAGAATTTGAAGTGACACCAATCAGTAAATGAGGACTCGGCAGTCCTCATTTTAGATGGCAGGGTTCAGGCCTGGAGTAGGTGGTGAGCTGAATTTAACCAGCGTTGGGATTTAGATAAAGAGAGGATGGTGATACCAGTAACAGATGGCACCAAACAAGCATATACATTTATTTCTTCTTTTCTACTTCTATCTTTATATAAAGAAAAACCTCACGATACCAAGAAAAAAGAAAGAGGAAGTGTGAAGAGAAGAGGATATACTGGAAAGAGCTAAGAACACAGAGACATAGTAGAAAGTTCAGAATAAACCTGGCACAAAAGGACATACTACATGAAGTATCCAGAGTAGTCAAAATCATAGAAACAGAAAGTAGAATCATGGTTGCCAAGTGTAGGAGGATCGGGGGAAATAGTGTTTATTGGTATAGAGTTTCACTTTTGTAAGACGAAAAATACCTAGAGATCTATTGCACAACAATGTCTATATACTTAACACTACTGACCTATACACTTAAAAATGGTTAAGATTGTAAATTTAATGTTATATTAATTTACCACAATTAAAAAAATTCCTGTCAGACCAATACAGTAACCACCTTCCTTCCCCGACATTCTAAGGGGAAGTAAGAGCTACAAAATATTTTTATTTCAGCAATTAAAAAATATCCTGCCCCATGTATCATATTTATAACAGAATAAAAATTCTAGGGAATATGATATTCAGAAGAATGTATTCTAATCTATTATTAGAAATAATTAGAATGTTAGATAAAGCCCAATGAGTCAAAAATTATTTAGTGTAAACAAAGCTACAAGATAACAATTATGGGGAGGATAAAGCTAATTCTTCTTCATTTTACACGGTAACAAAAAAAAGGGAAATGACACTAAAATGCAGGGCCAGCAATTACACAGATGGACAGATAGTGGTTAAATATTGGACTAGTACCAAAACAAAACCTACAGAATTCCATCCTTATTTTCTTTAAAATATAGGAGATGTTTTAATTTACTTGGGAGAGTTTATCATAGTGATAAAACGGGGAGAATATGATCACAAATCTCATCTAGTCCTAAAATTATAAGATTGTTTAAGAAAATAAATCCAAGGTCTTAAAGGAATACATGAAAACATACTAAAATAATATACAGATCAAATAAAACTTAAAAAAATTAAAGAGTAAAATAATTCACTACTAATGTTAGTATAATTTAATATAGGAATGCCATTTTATCTAAATAACTTAATTTCTAAAACTATTCCAAAAAGAAACAAATTCAATGCTTTGCTTTGAAAGTCCATATAGCACATTATATATAAATTCTTAGGAAAAACAGAAAAGGCATATTTTTGCTTAGAATTTATAAAACTTTTCTATTTTGAGGACTGAGGAAAACTTTCCACAATTGTCAAGTTGAAAGGTGTTCACAAAGAAAATATAAATAATTTCCTAAAGTTAAGTGATTGAGCTTAAAATTTGTTGCATGGTGGTAGGGCCTTTTAATATTCTTGAAAGGAATCTAAGGGCTATA
>VBSM01001483.1:8205981-8229160 GCA_008086735.1 Cheirogaleus medius | reverse complement strand
AAAAAAAAGGGCGGGGGGGAGAAAACCCTACCACCACAAGCGAATATAAAAAAGAAGAGAACCCCAACCAATTGCATCAGGACCGGATGGAAAAGCCCAGCTGACACAAACAAGACAAGTCTCAGTGTCTAGGGAAGCTTGAGGTTCCTTTTACTTCAGGCGAGCCTGAACTGTGAGTATTCCTTGATTTCAACTACATAAATGAGCTTTTTTCAGCTAAAATTTGATTATCTGAACATTCAAAGTGAAACCTGATTCATGGTGATAAAGCTGCTCTAATACCAGTAATTCTTTGCTTTTAGAACCACTGAGTAAACAGCTTGAATGACACCTGCCTTGATTTCAAATGAGGCTGTGTCTTTTTACTTAAGTAACTTTAGGACATTCGAGGTATTTAAGCTGGTACTGTCAATATAGTAACACTGTTTATACTGCATTTGTATACTGCCTGAAGATTTTCAGATCTACTTGAATCAATTAAAAGTTTTTTCATATGTAATACATCTTATTTCTAATGAATTATAAATTATCTATAACTTACTGACTTTATTGTTGTCTTCTTATTTTCAATTACTATGTTTTCTTTATTAAATTATTACTATTTTATGGTAATTACCAGACCATATAAATTTTAAGTTTGGTGTTTCAGAAGTAAATAAGGTGAATATTAGAGAAAAGACAAAGCAAAATATACTTTAGTTTGAATAACTACAATTTTTAAAAATGTGGGGTTTTTAGACACAGTTAAGTTTAAAACAAAATCTAACATACTACTAACAGTATTATTTCCAAAGTAATATGCTTTCAATTTTCATTTTGTATGCAGCGATTAATGCAATTTTTGAAGCATGGCCTGAATAGATTCAGTCATTATCAAGTCAAACTAAAAACGTTGAAAGGTTGCTACCATTACCAAATAGGTATGTATTTCAACATAGCAATGTGATGTTTTCACAAACATACCCAAACTGTATTTAAAAAGCGTCTGCTCATTTGGGGACACAGTGGGATCTGTTGGGTCCTGCCCTCCAGGTAGGACAGCTCCTACATGAGCCAGTTGAAAAAAACTGGCAGGGTTAGGGTGGTGGGGTGGGGATATAACAATGGATTGTGAACTTGCAAACAGGATTTGCCAAGGAACAACATTTAAAAAACACTTACTGTCTACTGTTAGAAAACTGTTGTGACCACTTCAATACACCACACAGGTCACAAGTAATGTCCACTGGGAAATTAATCCACTGTGTGAACACAGTAGTTTGTTTCTTGTCTTCGCTGGCAATTCTTAACATATCAAACAAGTCATTTTTAAAACGTCAATAAAGAACAGTGAGTAACAATGTAATGTGCCAACTGACTTTAAAGGAGACAAAAATCAGCAGAATCTATTAATGTGTTAATAAATAATCGGATGCTAGCCATCTAAGACATGGTTCTAAACAATGGCTACGATTACTTTTTAAACAAATGCATTGCTTTTGCTTTATTTTCTTTAAGCTTGAGACTAAAGCAAAACCAGAAAGGGTAACTGGGAAACTTGTCCAACTATTACTTATTTAGTTTACTTGCAGATTAGAGCTGAGGCAAATGGTTTCAGGATATGTCCTTTGCACTGCTTTCTAGAAACATCTTGATTATGGCCATTGGGCCTAGAAGTAAGTCTGAGAAGATATGCTCTGGGCGAAGTGCTGAGCATTTTGACAAATTGTGATTTGTCATTGTGATTCTGTAAACTTTGGATTTATTTACTTACTATAATGGAGATAGCAAATAGAAAGATTAGTACCTTTGCCAAAGAAGTAAAGCTAGATGGCATAATCTCTTCTTAAAATTGCTAAGATGGATAATGTTAAAGGAATCATGTCAAAATACTGCTGGCAGAACTAAGTATTAATAAAGAAAATACTGATCATATGTGATAAGAAAGGGAGGGTCGGTGAAAAGGATCATCTAAAAGTCAGATCTGAGTCCCAACTTGGGCACTGCCATTTAAGACCTGTGTGGCCAAGAATAAAGATCATAACCTCCTAATCTTCCATTACTGCTTTTATAATACTTACCTCATATGGTACTGTAAGGATTATGTAAATGAAATAACATAAATACGCTTAACACAGTGTCTGGTACACAGCAAGTCCTAAATAAATATTAGTTAATCGTTTGGCCATCTAGCTCAAGGGTTCAATTGTGACCGCACATTTGAATCCCCTGAGGAACTTTTAAAGGAAATCAGTGGCTGAAGCCCATTTCAGACCAATTAAATCAGAATATCTGGGGAAGGAGCCAGGCACTGGAATCTTTAAAAAGCCCTCAAGGCGATTCTTTTTTTTTTTTTTTAGGTGACATAAATGTTCCACTTTTTATTATAATTGTTATATGTGTCTATTTATTTGCCAAAATGTATTGAACTATTGAACTATACAGCAATTGGTATAATTTATTATATGTAAATAATACCTTAGCAATGTTGATCTAAATAATTCTTAAGAAAAACTGTACTTATGCTGAGAATCCCTTCTACAAAGTACCCAATTGGTGGCAGTCTTGAAAATCTCCAGTAGTAAGACCTTTTTTGCCTCCCAGACATAGCATTTTATTCTAAAAAATCATTTCCTTAAAAGGAGGCAACATCTGTCTCTGTAATTTCTATCATTGGTCCTTGTTCTGCTTTCTGAAGACACATATAACAAGGTGAAACCCTTTTCTCCATGGCCTTGTAAAGTGTTCCCATCTCTAGGGTAAGGTGCTTATTTCCTTCAAACTTGCTTCTATGACATGATTTGAGCTCCCCTTCTTCCCATTTGGTCTGTGGCCTTTTCTAAGTGTGCTGCTGAGGATGAAAAACTGCATTTCAGGTGAGACCCTGGCAGCTTGGGACAGAAGCAGCTTAATAGTAACAATTTTCATTTCAGATACTCCATATCTAATAATTCATCGAAAGATGGGGTTAGTTTTTGTTGCAGACACATCGCACTCCTGATAGAGCAATTGCAATTGTGTTTCTGTTAATTGCAGCTGTAGCCCTTCCTGTACTTGAAGTTGATTTTCATATCTACATGTACAACTTTACATATATTTCTACAAAATTCCCTCTTTCATTCAATAATATTCATTGTGTTAAGCACCTGGTATACAGAGCCAAACAAAACTGACTTGGCTCTTAATCCTAATGGAGTTTAAAATTTAGCACAGGAGAAGAAAAAAAGAAAACCCCAAATAACTATTTACAGATGAGTTTTTCACATTATTTCAGCTACCTGAGCTATCAAAATCACACCACTTCTTGTGCCTCGATTCTCTTTCACCAGTGGATATATGTTTCTGGCTGAGCCTCTGAGAGCTCCCTAGGTAACCACATAACACAGGTCCCCCTACAGATGCCCTTTTCCTCTTCCTGGTGACGTAGACTGCATTGTCAGTTTCAGTTTTGGCAGCCCGCCATTCTTTCTAGATTGCTCTTTCCTTTTAGAATCTAAGATCACAAGAAACATGCCTGTAACTTTCTATAAACTTTGTGAAATCTGCCTTCCTGCAGTTGAGACACATGACAGACTAGACCTAGTGCTTCCTCCCTCCCTCCCTCCTTTTCTCTCTCCACTTTCCTGAACTTTGGAGACAGGCTCTTACCAGGGATTACATAACTTCCTCTTCACCAGCCAGTTCCTCTTCCTTGGAATCAATTCCCCCCACTTCACAAAATTTTAAACCTGAATGTTCCCTCTACCAAAGTGGTTTCTTCTTGATAAAATTGTAGGTAAGAGTTTTAAGAAAGGCTACATTCTTCCAAATATTTTTCTCTGTGTATAATGTCAAATCAGGAAATTAATTATTGTAATTCAAATCCACTTTATGTTACACTATTTAGGGTTTTAATGCACACTCCTACAAAAATGTTTACTGAGAAGAGGGTCTCTGTCTTATCTCCATTTTCCACACAGTACTTAGCCAAGTGTGAAATATTTACTAAAATGAGATTAATCAAAGAGTATTTATTAAAGATAACTTTTATTGAGGACTTGTTATACGCCAGGATTAAGTGGTTTTTTTTTTTCATAAAAGTAAAAAAGTTTATTTTATCCTTTAGAAGGACAAAGAAAATGGAGAGTGGAGAGAACAGGGAGGTGGCTTTGCATCCCAAAGAAAGAGAAGGGAGATGCTAGCAGGAAGCCAAGGGGCTGGATGGTTTTATGGGGACAAAGAAAAAGAGAGAAAAAAAAGTAATTGTTATGGAGTAATTAGCAGGCAGCTGCTAGAGGTCAAATTGTCCATTTTCTTTGTTTTCTCTGTTCCTGGAGACTTGGTTATCTCCAAGATGTAGTCAGGCTTACCTAGGGGATCTGAATTTGCCCCTGAGATATGGTTCTGGGCAGAAAACTAAGGCCTGGAGTTTGCCCCCCTGCTGTCCGTCCTGGAGCTTCTCAGGAACACCTTGAGGCTATAAAACAAATTCTAAAAGCAGTTTGTGACAAATGTAAAGAGAAAGATTTACATTTCTTTTTTTGTCTGTTGGGCTTCTTTTAGATGTGAGAAAGGAACCCTGCAAGGCCAGCCAGCAGAGCAGAAAGTCAGGAGAGCTCAAAAGATTGATCTTTAGCTGTTATTAAAAATTAAAGGATTAAATATTTTCCTGTTATTTCAGCAAAGTCACCCTTACATAAACCCCAATTTCATAACTTCGCTTAGCAATGTAAGATGATTATAGCTATTTATGATTAAATACCTAGAAGACCACAAACTCTCAGAAGTCTGAGAAAAACTAATGTTCTATTTTGAAAACCAACACAGTCTGAGCATCCCAAAGAACTAATAGCCTACAGTATTACTTAGCATTATGTATAAATATGAAGATTCATTCAACAAAATTTGTTCTGAGTGTTTATAATGTGCCAGGCACTAGTCTAGGCACTGGAAATGTCAGGTTTCAGCCTGAAACGTCAGTTCCTGGCACGCTCATGGCTGAAGAATGACCAGACAGGCCAAAGTAAGGTAAGCATAAAAATGAGGTTTATTGAGGAGAGAAAGATAGGATTATAGGGCAAGAGCAAGATATAGGTTTATAGAGCATGATACATACACCACAGATGACGACCGGACCCACTGTCGCAGCAGGAAAAGAGGATTAAGCTCTTCATATACATTTTTTCATTTTTACAAATGAGAAAATAGAGGCTTAGAAAAGATTAAGTTATTTGCCCTTGGTCATAGAGTTAGCTAGGTCTGATTTTGAAAACCTTGCTCTGGACGTCTTTATATTATGCCTGCTAAGTGGCTGCCATAGAGAAATAGGGCAGTCACTTTAAGAAAGGAATGTGGTAAGACCTCCAGGAACCCTCTCCATAGTCTTCTAGCTCTTTATGATGGGCTCTCACTCTTCACAGCAATCAATACCCAGGAAAAGGCCAAAAACAAGTACCTTTGTGAACCACAAACAGAATTCACATACTCTCTTAGAAGGTTATAGTAACAGTCTCAAACTACCTAAGCCAGGGCATATTTAGGCTTCATCAGGTTACTTTCAAAATCTTGGATCGCACATCCTGTTTCCCACCTACATTATCACTCTATGCTTCTAGGTCAGGAGTGGCTAACTGGCAGCTGCCACCTGATTTGGCTTTGTTTGGTGACTTTGTTCTCCTGTGCAGTGTTACAAGAGTCTGTGTAACCAGGCAGGTGCTATGCTCTCTCGGTCTGTTATGTTAGTTGTATGCTCCTATAGGCAAATCATTTTAATAACGCTACCTTGGTCTTAGGTTGAAAAGAAAGAAATTTAGGACTCTCTCCCCTATTTCCACCAAAGAATGAGAGACTGCCACAGTTTATCTGTCACACATCATGAGGCAATACATGTTGTGTCAAATGAATGGATGGTACATGTGAGGGAAAGAGTAGAGGCAGGAAGCAGTTCTGAAGCTGGGCAGGGCCAGCAGTGGGCCCAGCTCACTTTAGAGAAATTGATGCTCATCTTTGAAAAATATGAGCTGTCATTTCTCTTCACCTTCATCTCTATCCTCATAACACCCTAAGAAAAGATGACCTCATAGTTAGCTATTTATTTTAATATAATATATGAAACAAACCTTGAATGTATGCCATGGCCATAGGAAAGGCTAGAGAGCAGGATACTCCATGAGACCATACTATATTTCTGCTTTTATTGTGACACAGTAATGTTATTACATACTTCGTGTAGCTGTCCAGATAGTCCAAAGTAGGATAAAAGTAAAGTTTCTCACAATGTCTGAAAGTAATTAATTTATTATTTACACTTTGAGTTAAAGTAACTTATTAAAATAGCAAAGAGGGCTGGGTGCAATGGCTCACGCCTGTAATCCTAGCACTCTGGGAGGCTGAAATGGGAGGATCACTTGAGGTTGGGAGTTAAGAGACCAGCCTGAGCAAGAGCGAGACCCTGTCTCTACTCAAAATGGAAAAAAAATTAGCTGGGTGTGGTGGCTCATGCCTGTAGTCCCAGCTACTTGGGAGGCTGAGGCAGCAGGATTGCTTCGGCCTAGGAGTTTGAGGTTGCAGTGAGCTATAATGATGCCACTGCACTCTAGCCTGGGCAACAGAGTGAGACTCTGTCTCAAAAATAAAAAGCAAATGACTCAATGTTTGGCATTCTGTTGTAGGAAAAATCTGAAGACAGAAGAACTACACAGAAGGAACATGTTATTTAGCATCTTCACTTTTTGATCCCCACAGAAGACAATGAGAAGTCATACCAGAACAATGACGATGACTTCAGTCAGCAGCTGGCCTTGTTCTTCCCATGGAACACACTTTATAACTAATCACAGCGACCAATTGCCACAAAACTTCTCAGGAGCACCAAATGTTACTGCCTGTCCCATGGATGAAACATTACTATCTACTGTGTTAACAACATTCTACTCTATTATTTTCATTGTGGGACTGGTTGGGAACATAATCGCCCTCTACGTATTTCTGGGTATCCACCGCAAAAGAAATTCCATTCAAATTTACCTACTTAATGTAGCCATTGCGGACCTCCTACTCATCTTCTGCCTCCCTTTCCGAATAATGTATCACATTAACCAAAACAAATGGACACTAGGTGTGATTCTGTGCAAGGTTGTGGGACTACTGTTTTATATGAACATGTACATTAGCATTATTTTGCTTGGATTCATCAGTTTGGATCGCTACATAAAAATTAATAGGTCTATACAACAACGGAAGGCAATAACAACCAAACAAAGTATTTATGTTTGCTGTATAGTATGGGCACTTGCTGTTGCTGGATTTTTAACTATGATTATTTTAACACTTAAGAAAGGGGGACATAATTCCACAATGTGTTTCCATTATAGAGATAAGCATGATGAAAAAGGAGAAGCAATTTTTAACTTTGTTCTTGTAGTAATGTTTTGGCTAATTTTCCTACTAATAATCCTTTCATATATTAAGATAGGTAAGAATCTATTGAGGATTTCTAAAAGGAGGTCAAAATTTCCTAATTCTGGTAAATATGCCACTACAGCCCGCAATTCCTTTATTGTACTTATCATTTTCACTGTATGTTTTGTTCCCTATCATGCCTTTCGATTCATCTACATTTCTTTACAACTAAATGAACCATCTTGCTACTGGAAGGAAATAGTTCACAAAACCAATGAGATCATGCTAGTTCTCTCATCTTTCAATAGTTGCTTAGATCCAGTCATGTATTTCCTGATGTCCAGTAATATTCGCAAAATAATGTGCCAACTTCTTTTCAGACGCTTTCAAGGTGAAGCAAGCAGGAGTGAAAGTACTTCAGAATTTAAACCAGGATACTCCTTGCATGATACATCTGTGGCAGCGAAAGTGCAGTCTAGTTCTAAAAGTACTTGAGGTAAACATATTATAAGAATGATATAATACAGCCTTAATTCTTTGAGGAACTAAATTATGAAACAAAGCTCCAGCATTTATAAAACTCAGATCTTCTCAAAGCTCTGTTCGTATTTGTGATGTTTCATTTGCTTAATTGTAAACTATTTCAAGGCAAAAAAAAAGCTTATATTCATCATTGCATTTTAAATCTGTATATAAAATCTTTTAAAAATACTTTGTTAAGCTAACACTCTTAACATGGATCATAAAGTTAAGTGAAATCCATGGCTTTAACAACAAAATAATTAAAGGAAGTACCATAGTTTCTCAAATCACTAAAGTAGTTATTAAAATTAAGCATTTAATACTAATTTAAAGTATCTTTAAAAGTAACTGATTTGAAGACTGACTTAAAATGCCAGAAAATTAATGTTCATTTATCATTTTAAAAGCTTGTCTAATTTGCTACTGTGTTCATTTATGCCTAAACATCTATAAAAGATTAAATGATAATAAAATTCTAATAAAAAATGAGATCACCCAATATCTATCACTGCTTAGATAAAAATGGAAAGAATTTAAATACTGTACAGTAAAAATCAAACAACAGATAAGCTAATAATTCAATAGCTTGCCAACAGGATTTAAAACTGTACCTTACTTAACAGATTTATAAACAATTCAGCTACCACAGCTACACTTCGGTAAATTAAATTGAAGATGTGCATATCCTATGATCCAGCAAGTCTATTATAAGGTATATATCTTATAGAATCACTCAATTATATACATAAGAAAACATATATAATGATGCTCAGTGAACTACTATTCAGTGAACTACTATTACTAAACAATTAGAAATAATGAAGTATGTATCAGCTAAGGCATAGAGAAGTAAAATGTGGTTTATTCACAAAATGGAGTACCACACAGCGCTTCAATGAAATGAACTACACCCACATGCATCAACACGGGATATCTCAAATACAACGTTGAGTAAAAAAAGACACACACAAAATTGCAAAAGGGTATGTATCACATGAAATCATTTATATAAAATAAAAACACATAAAGCAATACCAGATTCTTTATGGAGCTATACATATACAATAAAAATGCAAAACATGCATGGTAATATACATAAAAACTAACTTAAAGTTAATGGTTACATCTGGAGAGATTTGAAGCAAACATGGCATAATGTTAATGTCTATTAAATCTGGGTGGTAGGTACATGGTTGTTATATTATTTTTGGTAAATTTCTGGGCCTTTGAAATATATTTTGTAACAATAAAGAAAACTTGTAGATTAGAATTAAGAGGAGCAAACTCTGTAATTTTCATGTATGTTCAAAAATAATTGGACAGTAAACTCTAAGAGAAAGGGATCTTTGTCTTGTTTATCAACTCCCTGGAGCTTAGTACATTGCTTGGCATATAGGGGATCAATATATATTTGTTGAATAATTGAATGAATGAATGAATGAAAGGATGGATGGATGAATGAGACAGGGAGGAAGGGAAGGAAAGGGTGCTTAAAAGAAAAAAAATTACATGTAGTTAGCTTTTTTTCCTAGCCAATTTATCTGGATATAGCTGTATAGAACATCATACAATTGCAACCTGGGGGGTACCATTAGGCAAACATTTTCGAAAGGTTGGCTAGCATTTGTCCAATTCTTTGGCCATACACAGAACCAGAATGCTGTTGACTGAATATGTAAATGTATGTTATGACAAATTCCAAGGACCCATTCATAAGTTTCTATCACAGAGTAGATATTTTTATAGTCAGAATATTTGTTAAAACCTAAGGTAGGCCACTGGCTGGGAAATCAATGTTAAACAGCATGAAGATTTTTATTATAGCTGAATTTATTTTAATAAGATTTGGCTTGTACACAGTTAGTGATCAGTAAACTATATTTTAGTAAGTGTACACAATTGGTTGAATAAAGAATAGGTCAAAGCAAAATATATTTAAAAAACAAGTATCATTTGAAGATAAATGAAATTTGCAGAAAAATTAGAGGTTCAGAAAAAAGTAATAAAATTATATTACTTGCTTTGCCCTGACAAATGTTAATACCATCTGAATGAAATTCAGCATTTCTGCTTATATGATTTTAAATCATGAAAACTTTGATTTCCCTCATGTCCTCAAAATCAAAAATTTATTTTACATTACTGGTAAACATTTTATATCCCTACATGACTGTGTTATAAATATACAATTATTAGTTTTAAGGCACATTTAAAATAAATATAAATATACTCATAGTTCTAGAAGATGCCTTATTATTTATATTAAATGAAATGAGCCCTAAGAAGCCTTGCACAGTGACATTCTTAAAAAATATATAAAGAGTATACTGAATTAATTATTGATATAGTATTATTTGCAGTACAATAAATTTTTATAGAAGTCAATCTGTCTATAATCTCATAACGGATTGTTTATTGATAGAAGTTTCACTGACAGCATGCCTTACCTGAATCCCTCAGTATGTCTCTAAATTTTTATAAAAAATATGCTACTGACTTATCAAATTTAAGGCTACTTATTATTAATACATATACTCTTTTATTTCTCACTGAGCATTAGTGTTTGCAAACAGGAAACACCGTTCCTACATTCCCTAATCTGAGGTTTAGTTCTAGAAGCATTAAGAAAAGGGAAATTCAGAAGTGTGTGTATATATATATATATATATATATCCCCATCTTGCAAAAGACCTTCAGAATAAGTTTCTAAATAACATCTCACTTATGCAAAACCAAACAAGGGCAAAATGAATTGCTTGGCTGTCAGAGTAAGATCTCTCAATGTTGAGTATTGCTGTAAGTTTTGGAAAAGTATTCTGCAGAGGCAGGTTTGATGGTGGTTGAATTTCTAAGATCAGGTCAGTAGAAAAAGAATTGTCTCTTTTAGTACAGAAAGTTTTATTTTCAACTTTTAAAAATGGTTTCTTTAGTTCTGCTAAAGTAATAGTAGAATTAACATAATTACAATTATTTAAACCAAAATCTTACTGAAAGTTAGGCACGAGAGAAAAGCAACATGAAATAGAGTTCTCTTAACAGGCAACCTGGATGCTGCAAAAACATGTTAATAGGCTAACTATATTTTAGGCTTTCAAAATATAATAGAAACAGAGAAACAGATATTAAAATATATTCTTATCCTACAATAAGGAAAATACTAGGGAGCAGATGCAAGTATAAACTTATTAGTGGAACAGAATATACATCTCTAAACAGACCCTAGATGATATATGAGAAAAGCAAAAAAATATGAATATGACATAGTAATGGCTCTCAAAAGGATGAGGGCAGGAACACATCAGAGGGAGATCTAAGATTCTGTTAGTCAAGGATGCTAACATCTTGCAAAGTTGGGGTTAAGTATATTTCTGAAAAGCTTCCTAGGTGATTCTGATAGATTCTCCTCCCTCAGAGAGAATCACTGCAAATAAAAAAAAAATCACCAAAAAGATCAGGAAGGAAGGGATGGATTAATAAGTAGTGCTGTGCCTATTTAAAATAAAAAGCCAATTTACAGCCTCACCATGTATCACACTAAAAAAATTATAAGCGGGTTAAAGAGTTAAATGTACATAATGAGACCATAAAAGATTCAAGAATACAGGTCAGGTGCAGTGGCTCATGCCTGTAATCCTAGTACTCCAGGAGGCTGAGGCAGGAGGATTGCTTGAGCTCAGGAGTTTGAGACCAGCCTGAGCAAGAGCAAGACCCTGTCTCTACTAAAAATAGAAAAATTAGCCAGGCATCCTGGCATGCTTCTGTTATCCCAGCTACTCAGGAGGATAGCTTGAGCCCTGAGTTTGAGGTTGCGGTGAGCTATGATGACACCACTGCACTCTATCCAGGGTGATGGAGTGAGCCTGTATCTCAAAAAAAAAAAAAAAAGATTAAAAAATATGTAAGTGAACTCATCTATGGATGGGAAAGAACTTTCTATTAATAAAACAATAGAAATAACTATAGGGAAAATGCATGGATTTGACTTAGAAATTTAGATTCTTTGTCAAAAACTATAAACAAAAATAGAAGCAGAAGTACAAAGCAGGAAAACTATTCACAAGAGATATGACATTTATTGGAGAGCGCTTTATGTCAGGAATCAGCAAACATCATTAACTTGCAAAGAAGCTTGTACAGGTATTTTTGATTGGAAGAAAGCGTTTGAAACTCAGAATATAATTTGAATTATGTCAACTCGGATGAGAGAGAAACTATGGCACACTCTCACATGTTGGTCATGGCTTTTGTCATTGCTATACGGCCCAGTTGAGTGGCTGCCATAGTGCCTCAGTCTGAGTTTGCAGACTCAGAGAGCTGGTTGGGCGGTGGTAACAATGAACACAGAACTGGAAAGGAGGTACTAGATTTGTCCTAAACTTCTATTTTGCCTCTTATTTTTCCTTCCTTTAACTTCACAGGCAGGGAATAGGAAGCAAAATAATTTATTTATGTGCCCTTTACTGTGCTAGATGCTTCACATGCATTATCATCAGTTAATCTTCATTGCATTGTGATGTAATCAGCAATTGTATTTTACATATGTGAGGATGCAAGCGGCTAGACTTCCATTCCATAGACATTGTCTCTGCTAATGCTTTTCGTTTTTGTTTCATTCTGCCTAAGCACTTGGTGATTGCTGAGATGTCTTTTATTTTTAAAAATGTGTCATTAATATGCATTTGGGGCAAAAATTTCTGCTTGCCACTCATTACATGAAATTACATGATATAAAAAAATCCTCAAGACTTTGAAAGCTTTCTCTGAAGCATGGATGATAATCCAGAACAAACTTATACAGGTCGATAGAAGAAAAATAAATCGAATCAAATCAGAGCATCTTACCCTTATTAATTTTGCTTCTGGCCCATGATATGCATAAAGAACCATCAGAAGATGAGCTTTGGAAAAGGTTTCTAATTATGGTTTGGATACAGATGTTGATGATGCACAGAATCTCTTTCTGCTTTATTAAGCCATGCAAGTTATTTCAGGAGCAACAGTCAACTGTTACAGTTATAGTCTGGTTTAGTAATTTCACATATAAATTGTTAAATTGTTTTTTGTTATAAAACATTTCAAACATACAAAAATGGAAAAATAACACAACAGGCAACTAAGCATCCATCACCCAAATTAGATATTAACGTTTTGGCCTTACTTAAAAGTTCTCCCCTACCCATATACATATAATGTAAAAAGTTAGATATATTAAAGCTCACCTCACATCCTTCCCCAAGGAAACCTCTTTCTTGAAGTGTGTATCATTCTGATATATTTTGTACTTTTACAACATATGTATGTATAACAATATGCACTTTTTGTTTTAAAAATTTACACAAATGGTATCTTATTACATCGTTTGTAACTTTTTTCACTCAAATTACGTTAATCTATGTTGACACATGTAGGTCTTAGTCATTCATTTTCACTGATGTAGTGTTTTACTTTATGAATATACAACAGTTCATTTCTCCATTTCCCCTAACAATGGGCACTTAGGTGGTTTCCACTTTTTTCTACTAATAGAAATCAGGCTCAAGTGAAGTCTTTTGTATAGTTTGTGTCCATGTGTGGAGTTTCTCTATGGTTGACACCTAGAAGTAGAAATGCTTGGTTATAAGTATATATAGATCTTCAGCTTGTCTTGGTTTTGACAAATTGTTTTCTGAAGTGATTTTTCCAATTTATACACCCATCCCACTACTAGGCAGAAATGAGTTCCTGTTTACCCATATCCTGACTAACACTTGGTTTTATCAGATTTACTAATTTTTGCCAATCTGGTAGGTGTGAAATGGTACCTCATTGTGGTTTTAATTTGCACTTCCCTGATTACTAGTGAAATGGAGCATCATCTATTTTTTTTTGCTCATTCAGTTTTCTTCTTGGGTGAATGGCCCATTCATATTTACACCTCTCCCCTCCTGTTTTCTCTAATGAGTTATCCTTTTTCTTTTAAAAAAATTATTGAAGTAGTTCTTTATATATTCTTGACACTAATCCCTTGATGTTTATATGGTTTGCAAGTAACTTCTACCAGTATGCACTTGTCTTTTACCTTGCTTATGGCTTCTTTTGCCAGATACCATGAGCAAAATAAAAAATTTTCTAATTAATAAATCTATATAAACACTTGCCATTTTATATATATTCCTCAAAGACCAAGCCAAAGAATTTGCAGATGAAATTATTTTATAATTAGACAGCTTGGCATTTCACTTATAAATAGTAAGAGTCGTCCAAATGAGGAGTTCCCTGAAAGCATGAAAACAGAAATGTTTTCTGAGAGTTAAACTACAAAATCCAAATACCTGAGTATTTGGATGAGTTCCTGTTTACCCATATCCTGACTAACACTTGGTTTTATCAGATATACTACTTTTTGCCAATCTGGTAGGTGTGAAATGGTAACTCATTGTGGTTTTAATTTGCACTTCCCTGATTACTAGTGTATAAAATAATTTCAAAGAGATAGAAAGTCTCTTAGATCAGAAGATGACCTGATTAAATGTATTAACATATCCAAAGAAAGAACTGGCCATTCACTAGGGAGTGAGGGAAAATTAGAGGGAAAAAAAAGTGCTAGGAAAATGTTGGTATTGCACATCCAACACAGTCCAGGGAAACAGTCTTGGCCAGTGGATGGTGGAGTATTATGCACACTCCCATTGGGAAGGCCCTGGCAAGAATTACGCTGAGGCTGAATCCAAGAGGTTTTCTTAGCCCAATAACATTAAACATTAAACGTTATTAAATAATGAACTGAGAGGTGGCATAACAAACAGGTTAAAAGAGTGGATGATGCAGTTAGATTGCCTGAGTTCAGTTTCTGGTTCCACCAGTTACTATGTCACCTTGGACAAACTCTACTTCCTCTACTGAGAAAACAGGAATAATAGCAGTATCTAACTTGTAGGGTTATTATGAGGGCTAAACGAGTTAAGAAATGTACCTGGCAAGTAGGAAACATTCAATATATGATATCCAAATACTCAAATACCAAGAGAAAGGCAGGGAAAATATATAAAATGGAATTGCTAGAAGCTGAGAGTAAACATCAGAACTAGGGTGATTATAGTGGAAGTCAATCTGGATTAAATGAGGTGGGGCAGGCAACTAAAAAAGGGTAATTTAGCCTTAGCTTTCACTAATAATGGTAATGTCAGGACGGGAGAGTTAAAAACCCATTCTATTTTATGTGAGCAAGCAAAATAAGAGCATGAGAGCACCTGGCAGGATGCCAGAAGAAGATACGTTAATACACATCTGATCCTTGGCTTTGCTCTGTGTAATCACAGGGGCCAAATTGGTCATCACATTGCACTCTGAAATGGGGACAAGATACTTCACTACCTGGCTCAACAGCACGAACTCAGGCGGGAATGATAATCACTCTGATGGGTTATATTTTCAAATTTTGTCAAACAGCAAATTTCTGGACCAAAATTTCTTAATGCCTTCCATTAATACTGCTGGCATAGCTCTTATATGCCCTTTGTAGACAGTTCCTTTCTACATTTCCTGCCTCATCCTGTGTGCCATTACTTATTGAGACGTTTCAGCATCCCCTAATCAGCTTTTCCCCTTGCAACCGGTCTGCTTTTTCCTTTCCTGTAGTCAGCAGCACATCTTTCTCTTCCTCTTCCTCAATTCAGTTTTGTCTCTTTGTTTCTCTACTTTCTCTTTTAATTACCTTTCTCACACTTTAGTGCCCTCTTGTTTTGTGTCCTCTGATCTGCCAGAAGCAGAAATGCTTCATATCTGCGTGGCAATTGAGTTTGTACTCAAAAGAAAAACACTGTTTCCTCTATATGAAAAACAAGTTTCAGCTGGCTGCAAAAGGGAACTGATAAGGTTTGCATGCATGTTCATATTCAGTTCCCCTTTGTGGCCAGTGAAACTTGAAAAACACAGGAACACACAGGCTTAGTTCTTGTGGGGACTGATTATAGGGTTCTAAATAGATATGGCAAGTTCACTGCACTTTGAGGAAACAATACGAAAGTCTAATTAGAACATTAAAATTGCAAGCACATCAAAAGAAATGTGGCAGATTAAAAACGGCCCCTAATTCTCTGCCATTCCTCCCATCCAGAGGTGGAGTCTACTTCCCCACCACTGGAATCTGGGAGAGGCGGCAGCTAGTCCAATAGTTTGACATTTATAATCCTGAACATAATAAAACCTTGAGTAATGAGTACAACCAAGCATGGTGGGGAGAAAAAGCTACCCCACTATGCTAGATTAATCATCTTTCTACCTTCTTTCAAGCTCTAGTATTGAAAATGTCAAAGCAACATGACAGCTCCAAGACCAAAGTGGGACACAGTGGGCATCCCTTCACAAAGTAAAATGTGCTTTTCTTTTAGGAATATTACCTGGGAAACAGTGGACTCTGAAGTATACATACTATATGAATCCCTAAGGAAAGAGCCAATTCACTGCACTTTGAGGAAAAAACATAAAAGTCTAATTAGAACATTAAAACTACAAGCACATCAGAAGAAACATGGCAGATTAAAAATGGCCCCTAATTCTCTGCCATTCTTCCCATCGAGAGGTTGAGTCTACTTCCCCATCATTTGAATCTGGGCAGGTACTGAGACTTGCTTTTACCAATAACATGTGGTGGACATTGTATGACACTTAGTTTTGCCCTCTTGGTACCTGAGATAATGATGTTGTAAATAAGTCCAAGATGAAAGATCACATGGAGAGAGCTGTTCAGCCTACCCAGCTGTCCCAGTTGATGCTCCAAACATGTGAGTGAGGCCATCCAGCCTCACTTGAGTTGCTAGATAACAGCTGCATGGATGACACCCAGGTGAGACTGACAGAAGAGCTCTGGCCCAGCTGAACCCAGGACAAATTGCAGCATTGATGGTGAATAAACGGTTGCTGTGTTAAGCCACTAAGTCTGGGGGTGGTTTGGTATGCAGCAAGAGATAATAAATGATGCATAAAAGATATAAAGGAAGAGTGTGTGTAACATTAATTTTTTTGGAAAATGACAATGAATATTGTAATTTCCTTAACGAAAAAGACAATGCCTTGAATTATTTTACTTGAAAGCTTTGTATGTGTGTGTGTGTGTGTGTGTGTGTGTGAGAGAGAGAGAGAGAGAGAGCCCGCGCAAGTGTGTGTGTGAGAGAGATATGTACTTTCCAAAACATTGCAGGGTGGGGGTGGTGGTGTGGTTATTAAAGATTTAGTAACAAACTATGTGTTACTACAGAGATAAAAACAAGCACATGCTCCCCCTGAAGAAGAGAGCTGGATAATGAGGCAACCAGTTAGGCTGTCTGTTAAGATGAAGGGATCTGCACAGTCTTTGGGCTGACAGGATGAAGTGTCTACAGTGGAGGATAAAGGTAATTTCTCCTATACTTTCTTCATTAGGTGAAATATACTTTAAATTACACGAATTAATAGACCTAAACATGTTGTTTTCATGACAAGTCTTTTAGTATTATTTGACTTTTAAAACTATGTCCATCAGTTGCTGTGATTTTAAAAAAAGTGACGGAAAAACTAAAAGATATGGTAATAAAATCTTTCATATACTGAAGTGTCAGACTTTCTTTTCACCACTAGGATAATTGCAGTTGTGAGTTTTTTACAAAGATAAGTCTTGTGATAATCACTGTTAGGTTTGTTCCAGGTGGGAACTTCAAAAGTATGTATAGGGTGGAATGCAGTTAATGGAAAACCCAGGTTTGTGAATCAACAGCTGCAGGAGTCTGGAGAGTCCCTGGAGGTTGTAAAATCTAACAGACAATTGCAGCCAGCATTCTTATCCCCCTGATAAGGACAGAACTACCGGCTCCCTTATCTCTACAGGATGAGACTGACACAGAGGTCCCAGAAATTGGTTGTTTAAAAAAAATTTTTTTTTTATATTTGGATTTACTTACAAATGAGAATTTTTTTTAACAAATAGGATTTAACATCTATATTTGTATGGTGGTGTTTCTAACATAATCATGATTTTTGTTTAATTTCAGGATATTATGGGGGTACAAACATTTTGGTTACATGTTATGACTTTGCCTCACCCAAGCCAGGATTAGAGATGTGCCCTTCCCCCATACAACGCTCACCACATCCATTAGTTGTGAGTTTACCCACCCCCATGCCCCCAAACCCCAATGAATACTACTGCTGTGTGAGCACCTTAGTGTTGATCAGTTAGTGCCAATTTGATGGCAAGTACATGTGGTGCTTATTCTTCCATCCCATCCTCTGAAGTATCACAAGAATGGAAGAATAAAAAAAAATTTTTATTGCAGCGGTTCTTCTGGCCCAGGTACTCACTCACCCCTGAGAAACCCTCTATAAAACCCAAGGCTTTACCCACTCTCAGGGTGGATGCTCTTTGGCCTCCACCCATCTGCACCAAAAGGCAGGCATTTTTGCTAGCCTGAGGCTTCCTGTATCTCTCAGCTCCAGACTCTTGGCTCCAGACCTAACAGTACAAAACAAAACAACAATAACAACAACAACAAAAAAATCCCCAAAGGACATATCCTGTTAAAGGCAGATGAATGCCAACGGGTTTTCATCTTAAGGAAAGAAATCCATTGTCTATACAATTACTTCTTTTCTATCATGTTTAAAGTGGTTTTCAGCTACTAAAATAAAGAAGTTTATCATTGTATTAGAGCTTTTAAAAAAACCCCAATTTTTCTATTGCTTTAAGTTTCCAACTTGAAAATAGTGCAACGTAAGCAGCTCATGCTTCAGCCTCTAATAGTAAAACAGGTTTAACTAGGGCTGGTAATATATTGCCCTCTGCTGGCCAAAGCACCATCAAAGAAGATGGCCTCTAAGAGATTTTTTTCTGTTACAATTTAATGCAGGTTTCCTCTTTCCAATTTTTTCTCCAGATATTTCTGGAGATATGGAACTCTAGAGAACTTATACTTCCCAGCTTCAGTACTTTATTTGTAGGTTTATTAAAACTATATACTTTAGGCTGGTTTTTGATGTAGAAAAGGGAGGAAGAGGCAACTTGAAAATATTAAAAATTATGCCACATATAGTGCTATTTGAGATATACTCTAAAACAATAAGACTTGTTTACAGTGATGCCTTAAAATGATTCTTTCAAGTCTAATATATCTCCATCCATCAAAATATTACCAAGCTGTAACCACCAACGCAACAGCTGATTTAGGCAAGAATCATCAAAGAATGTTAAAATCCATTAAGTGAAAGGATATCATAGAGTATGTTAGCAGTGTCTCAAAATATGACTCTCAGATTACTTGCCAATTACAATAAGAAAAGAGTACTTTTACAATGGAGAGTTGGTAGGAGTTAATAAATTTCCAGATTAAAAACTGGAAACAGGTACATAAGTAAGATATGTTTTTGGTCATTGGTGATACTTGGTCACCTTATCTAAGGCAATAAACCAGAATCTGATGAGTACTATCATATTATGAGAGTCAGTATAAGAGCTAAGACTATGGGCTCTGAAGTAAGACTACCTGGGTTCAAATCTAGGCCTTGCAATATACCAGTTATATTATTGTAGACAAGTTGTTTATCCTCTGTGGACCTGACATAAATCTATAATCTAGAAAGTGATAGTGATAATACTATCTATCTCAGAGATATTTTAAAAATTATATGAATATATATAAAAGCAGTTCAGTAGTTATCATTTATTACTATTATTATTATTTTATGGAGACAGGGTCTTACTCTGTTGCCCTGGCTAGAGTGCAGTGGCATCATTTTAGCCCATTGCCTCAAACTCTTGGGCTCCAGCGATCCTCCTGCTTCAGCCTCCCGAGTAGCTGGGACTACAGGTGCGAGCCATTGTGCCTGGCTAATTTTTCTATTTTTAGTAGAGACGGGGGTGTTGCTTTTGCTTAGGCTGGTCGCAAACTCCTGACCTCAAGCAATCCCCCTGCCTTGGCCTCCCAAAGTGCTAGGATTAAAAGTGTGAGCCACCTTGCCTGTCCTCATTTATTATTAATATAAATTTTTAAAATGTGGTTCCCAGGAAAACCTGTGACTTCGATACTTGGGGCTCTTAATTAAGAGAAAATGAATACAGACACTAACAGGGTACAGGAGGGAAGACTTGAGAAACTTAATTCTTCCTCCTCTTTCCTTGACATCTCTGTCTCTTTTTCCCCCTGAATAAGAACAGGAAGCAACATGGAGCAGGGGACTTGACTTAGATTTTTTATCTAAAAATCCAAAAGGGATTCATAATAAAATGGCCAGGTCCTGGAAACAAAGAGACAGAGTGGTGAGAATTCTCGACACTGATATATGATGCCTGTTTAAAAAAAATTTTTTTTTAGAGACAGAGAGACAAGGTCTCTCTCTGTTGCCCAGGCTGGAGTGCAGTGGTGCAATCACAGCTCAACACAGCCTTAAACTCCTGGGCTCAAGTGATCCTCCCACCTTAGCCTCTTGAGTAGCTGGGACTACAGGCAAGCACTGCCAGGTTCAGCTTATTTTTTTTTTTTTTAATTTTCTTTAAAGACAAGCTCTATGTTGCCCAGGCTGGTCTCAAGATCCTGGCCTCAAGGGATCCTCCCGCCTCAGCCTTGGAAAGTGCTGGGACTATAGGTGTGCGCCACCACATCCAGCCTGTGATGCCTTTTTAATACATTATATTTCATTGCAATCCAAGTCACTGTTTCGTAGGGTATAGGTGTGTGTGTGTGTTGTTACTGTGGCAATACGATGGACTAAATTATTTTTAGAATTCTATCATCAAATGCTTCATTTTCAGAAATCTTTATCTATCTTTGGCTTTTCAAAGAACCCATAGAAAAGAATGGTTGGTTCTAAAGCATGATATAAAACAAATGTGACTGATTGGAAGATGTTGAAATTCAAAATTTGACTGTCCTAAAATATATTTTTGCCTCATCTAATTCAAAGCTAAAGTTTCTCCCCCAGGCTAAACCTGCTAATTTCCTCTCTGCTTTTCAACTGCCACTTCTGAGGTGATTCCAATTCTTATGACTGCCACTGAGGTTGCTACCGTGTTTTTGTGTTGTACATTACTAAAAGACAACGTCTAGCCAGCATGTTCAAGCCCATATGAAAAGAAAAAGCCCATATGAAGGATAATGAAACTGATTATCAGGTCTGTGATACTGTGAAATATATATTGGTTCTTCTACCTTTCCTGGGAGACAGCTGCTAAAATTCGTAGAAACTCCAAAGTGATGTCTTTTTTGTATGCTAATGAGATGACAGACGGGTTGAGCCCCTAGGTAGCCTCAGGACTGGGGCTGTTCACCAGCAAGACAAAGGCATGACTAGAGGGCCAGACTTTCACCCCCATCCCTCCCCTGGAGGGGAGGGATGGGGCTGAAAGTTGTGTTAATTACCTATGGCCAATGGCTTCACATCAATCTTGGATATGTAATGAAGTCTCCATAAAAACCCCAAAGGACATGGTTTGGAGAGCTTCCAGAGAGCTGCACACCTGGAGGTCCCTGGAGGGTGGTGTGCTCAGAGGGGGCATGTAAGCTCCAAGCCTCTTCCCATATGTCTTGCCTCGTTCATCTTTTCATCTGGATCCACTGTACTATCCTTTATAAGAAACTGGTAAAGGTAAGTGTTTCTGAGGGCTATGAGCTGCTCTAGCAATTAATGGAACCCCAGGAGGGGGCTGTGGGATCCCTGATTTATAGCCAGTGGGTCAGAAGCACAGGTGAAACAACCTGGGACTTGCAATTGGCATCTGAAGTGTCTGTGTGTGTGTGTGGGGGGGTAGTCTTGGGGGACTGAGCCCTCAATCTTGTGGGGTCTGACACTATCTCCAGGTAGTGTTGGATTACAACTGAATTAGAGGACACCCAGCTAGGGTCCCTGCAGAATTGATAGCTTGCTTTTTGGTGGGGAGAAATCCCCACACATTTGGTCAAAGAAGTCTTCTGTGTCGATTGTTGAGTGAGAGAATAGAAAAGTACTTTGAGTTTGTGTGAGAGTTTTTTCTACTGTCAATTGGTGTCAGTGAAGTAAGGTTTGCTAGAACGGCCTTGGCTCATCGAAATATTAATAAGTGGTTTGGGAAGAGAAAGGAGGAAAGGGTTGGGATTGGGGATGAGGAACATTTGATTCTGGGGTGGCTACATGGTCACCCATGGTTTAGAGCTGCAGCTGTGCTGCAATCAGTTACCCAAGGTAAAAGTTACCAGTGGAATTTAGAGATGGATCCAACTCCTTGGGGAGCTGATTCACTGGCGGCCTAAGGGAATGTAGACTAATAAGAAAATAGTGAAATATTCAATCCCTTGGCGGTTGTTATCCATAATAGCTAAAATGAAATTACAGCAAGAAAGAGTGCTGGGTCAGACCTTCGTGCTAGATCAAGTTCAGATTTCAGTCTGTCTGGGCTTCCAAAGCTGACTCCAAGGCAAAAATTATGCCTTGGCACAACAGAAAGTACCTTTAAGAACTGTGGTTACTGAGAAGGCAGTCCATGGTGGGGAAGGGCAAAACTACTGAAACCAGAGGGTATAGTGGAAAGGAATTGTTTTCTTTTGCTGACCAGCATAGCTTCCTGAGGCGCCTTTACTAAAATGGATTGTGAGAGTAACTAATTCAGGAGCAGTATCTTTAGTTTTAAATGCTGCCCAGTAGAAGAGCATGTTTGGGTGGATACAGGACCCACAGCTCACTGTGGAATAATCGCAGGTATATACAATCCAGAACACTGGAGGTTATTCCTGAGGGAATGGCCAGCCTGTTGGTTTGGACAAAAGCCACTGTAAGTTCTGTTTATCCTGAGAAGTGGGAACGCCCAACTACACCTATACATATCCAGTGGAGCACCCCAGATGAAGCAGCTGATGTGATTCCTATGCAAGCCTTGTGGGACTGGCTTCATGACACTTACCCACTGAATATACCCATTACCCAGATCATGGTAAATGCTGTGGTTAAGGTGGCCCCTTCTGCATGGGCACCCATGTAACCTTACTGCTGCAAAACTGAGCTATGGCCAGAGAAACCTTATCAAATTTGCTGTCTCAGCTTCCCCTCACGGGTCTTACAGATGCTAATAAAAACAGGAAGGTAATTAACAAGAAGAGTCAGAGGACTCATCTCAGGAAGGTGGACATTTTTAGATGGTTATTAAGAAATAATAGTGAATGAAGAAAACTTTGATGGGGTGAAAGTAAGAGAAAAAAGAAAGGGGAGAGTTATGGGACTCTGTCCCAGCAGGGTGGAAATCTTTAGATGGTTATTAAGAAATGGAGTAATAATAAGTCACTCTATTATAAAGACATCTGCACCCGTATGTTTATGGCAGCAC
>VBSM01001483.1:8192626-8205881 GCA_008086735.1 Cheirogaleus medius | reverse complement strand
AAAAAAAAAGAAATGGAGTAAATAAAATGGAAATTGATGGGGTTAAAACAAAGGTCTTAATACAACAGTATTAAACGCTGGGTGGGCCAGAGGAAACCTCCACTGTTCTGACATTAAGGGGTTCCAAGCAGGCTGCTGTATTTATCCCAGTTTGGAGAAACTGAAAAAGTCAGAAGGCAGAGATTACAATGAGGAAGCTGACCAACAATTGCTTGGGGCAAAGTGGAGGCAGGTTAATCACAGCAAAGACAGACAAAAGGGCCAGGGTCCCTAGGCTCAATCCCCTGCTGGGACTCAAAGCCTTTGTACTGGGCTGGGTAAAATGGTTTGTGGGTGGAGAAGAGAAATTCCTGGGACTAGAACATAGAAATGTAAGGGTTGATAGGATTGTGAAAGTTGTAATGTTTAAACAGGCTTTATGTAAAGAAGTTGTGTCTCCTTTACTAAATGTTTTTTTTTTTTTTTTTTTTGCCGGGGCTACGGCCGAGTCAGCCTAGCTCACAGTGACCTCAAATTCCTGGGCTCTAGCAATCCTTCTGCCTCAGCCTCCCGGGTAGCTGGGACTACAGGCATGTGCCACCATGCCCGGCTAATTTTTTTCTATATAATTTTAGCTGTCCAAGTAATTTCTTTCTATTTTTAGTAGAGACAGGGTCTCGCCCTCACTCAGGCTGGTCTCGAACTCCTGAGCTCAAATGATCCACCTGCCTCGGCCTCTCAGAGTGCTAGGATTACAGGCGTGAGCCACTGTGCCCGGCCTCCTTTACTAAAAGTTTTATGGAACTGGATATTATGTTGGGTGGGGAACACTTCCCCTACCTAGGATTGTCAAACAAAACCTGTTAAAGTCCTCATGGAGGCTGCAGTTAGGAAAGTAAGAGTTGATGGAACTAAGATAAATGTTTACAGGGGAAGTTGGTACATTTGAACACACTTTACGTGAAGTGGTTGCATATCTTTTACCTGATTGTATTGTGGGGATGGACATTGTAGCTGACTGGGGCAATGTTTCCCATAGCTGGTATTGTAAAAGAGAAGGAATATAAATCTGCCCTTGTACCAATATTATTTGGACATGCTAAATAGGGCTAAATGGGAACTGGTAAGATTGTGTAAGCTCACACAGTGTATAGAAGCTGGGGTGCCCTTTGTGGAGTGTTTACTGGGGCTTACGGCAAATCCTGTGAGCACCTCCCAGCAGGACTACTGGGATTTTGGACTAGAGAATTTCCACTGGGGGGCATTTACTGCCTTGCTATGAGACATGAACTGAAGCTACCCCTATGACTGAGGGACATAAAATGATCCTGATACCTGAAACAGCCATGCTGTCTTGGGTTGTGTAAGAGAAACATGATAATGAGAACAGCAGTGCCCAGAAGAGCTCCATAATAAGATGGAAATGGTTTATATGGGTTCATGCTACCTGCAGAGTGCAAGGAGATTCACAAGCAGGGAGCCTCTGTTTCTCCTAGGACTGACTCTGGAACTGTGTGAGGAGCTGCTTGCTATATTCTACTGTCACTTGGAGAGTGTTCTATAAATAGCTCTGAACTGACCACCCAAGAATTGCTGGGTTTGTAGAGGACAGTTCCAAGGTGAATGGACAATATCCTATTTGTAAGGTTGCCACTCTTGATCAAGGAAGGTAAGAACAAATTAGCTTGCTGGGCTGGATTACATTCTGAAGAAATGAACAATAGTAAATGCCCCTGTGTTTAGGTTTTTACTGACCCAGGGGCAGAAGGGCAATGGAAACCTTCCCTTTCAAGGGATGCCCATATGGAGCATGGCCTTATGGAAATTTGAGGGGGTGCATTAAAGTAGGAAATGTTGATGCCCATCAGAGGAGCCCCCTTCCAGGTTAGGAAGGTGATTAGAATCCAAAAGCAGAGATCCCCGTGTGCTCCCTTGAGGTGGCCACCTGGGTTCACACAATGTGTGGGTATAGGGCTACCGCAGCAGCGCAGAGATGGGCTGAATCTAGATAGGTTCCTCTTGCACTCTTCTCAGGCACAAAATGGCAATAAGAGTGTTGTCTACAACAGAGACTGGTGATGGCTGTGGGGCAGAGTCCCTGGTGGGAAGGTCCAGAATTATAGCTGGCAAGTGAGACTGATGTTGGTAGCCCTGGGTGGCTACAAATAGGTCTTGACAGGAATAGACATTTACTTAGGACTGGGCTTTGCTTACCCTGTGAAAGATGCAAATGCTCAGAGTTCTATAGAAAAACCAGAAGACATTGCATAGATTTAGATTTGGATGGCCAACCATCATTTCTTCAGAGCAAGAAACACACTATATAGCCCATAATGTTCAACAATGGGTAGAAAGATACCCTCCTCAGAGTAATAGTCTGATAAAAAAGTGGAACGGACAATTAAAACATTGGTTGTCTAAAACATGGAGGAGATAAAAGGATGAAGGGCTGGCTTACATGCTTTCACAAGCGTGTATTCATAGGTGACATGGAGCTATGGGAGGGTCCCCACGGCATAGATTCCATTGCTTTTCTAGGGTATCTGGGGCAGAGGGGGTGAGGAAGGATGCTGGTATGGCTGTACAATTATTGCCATGGGAAAAGTATGCTGGTATAATGATTATGCTTTTTTCTTTCTTTCCCACATCACCTGAACTTTTTTTTCCTTTCCTCTACCTGATGCAGTGGTCAGAGGACCAGGGCTGCAAATGCAGCTTACGGAAACGGAGATGAAATCTAAGCAAGGAACTGTAACTATATATTTAAACCTTATGTCATAATTCCTAAGGCCTGATGGAGGTGGGTTGTGCCTTCATCCCATCTGGCAAAATTGGGGCTAAGAGTGAATATAGCCATATTGCCTGGTGGTAAAAATAGCTCAGTAGTTCTCCACCTGTGTAACCTTACCCAATCTGAATGGGAGTGGACCGAGGAGGAGCTACTTGCTAGACTAGTATTGCTGCCTGCAATCTAGACCAGCATGATGGCCATTTTAATGTCCTTTCCAAACGTGGAAGAGTTTGGGTGTTTCTGGAGGGAAGGAGAAATAGTAGCTGATGGAAAGAAATGCATAAATGGATTATGAACTGAGGGAAAGCCAGTATTACAATAACACCTCGAAAGAGGCTCAGAGCAAGAGATGACATTGTCTCTGAGCTCAATTATATCAGATGTTTGAAAGGGTGAAAAGACTGAATGAAAGCCTGCCAACCTGAGTGACCTTACCCTGGGAGATATTCATACTATCATGGATTGGACTAATTATTAATGAGTGAATGGGATTCTAGTAATGTGTCAATGTCTTTTGAGTTGTACATCCTTTTCATGTAAGGGATCAGGTTCGAAGACTAAGGGTGGACTGTATGTAAAATATATTTGGTCTTTGACCCTATTTCCTGGTATACAACTCCTAAAATCCTCACAAACTCCAAAGTGATGTCTTTTTGCATAGTAATGAGATGACTGATCGGTGAATCCCCTAGGTATTAAATAGCTTCAGGATGGGGCTGGTCACAGGCAAGACCTAGGCAGGATTAGAGGGTTGAGACTTTCACCCACATCCTGGGAGGCGGGGGCGGGGGCGAGAGGGGCTGAAGGTTAAGTTAATCACCAATGGCTAATGGTTTAATCTATCGGGGCTGCTTAATTAAGCCTCCATAAAATCCCCAGGACAGGGCTGTGAGAGCTTCTGGATAGCTGCCAAGTGTGGATATTCCTAGAGGGTAGTGCCCCTGGGGAGGGCATGGAAGCTCTTCTCCCTTTCACCCATACCTGCTTCTATGCATCTTTTCATCTGTATCCTTTCTAATATTTTTTATAATAAACTGGGAAACATAAGTGTTTCCCTGCGTTCTGTGAGCCACTCCAGCAAATTAATCAAACTAAAGGAGAGAGCCATGAGATCCCCAATTTATAGCCAGTTGGTCAGAAGCACAGGTGAAACAACCTGGGGCTTGCGATTGGCATCTGACGGTGGGGGTAGGGGGGCAGTTGGGGACCAAGCCCTCAGCCTGTGGGATCTGAAGCTATCTCCGGGTAGATAGTGTCAGAATAGAACTGAATTAGAGAATAGAGGACACCTAGCAGGAGTTCACTGCAGAATTGATAGCTTGCTTTTTGGTGGGGAGAAATCCCCACACATTTGGTCTAAGAAGTCTTCTGTGTCAATTGTTGTTGAGTGAGAGAATAGAAAAGTACTCTGAGTTTGTGTGAGAGTTTTTTCTACTCTCAATTGGTATCAGTGAAGAAAGGTTTGCTAGAACGGCCCTGACTCATCGAAATATTAATAAGTGGTTTGGGAAGAGAAAGGAAAGGGTTGGGGATGAGGAACCTTTGATTCTGGGGTGGCTACATGGTCACCCATGGTTTAGAGCTGCAGCTGTGCTGCAATCAGTTACCCAAGGTAAAACTTATCAGTGGAATTTAGAGATGGATCCAACTCCTGGTTGCATAAGGACATGCAAGCTACTAGGAAAATTCACTTTGCGTTTGTGTGTGTGTGTGTGTGTCTACTCATTTATGTTTTGTCATTAGACCTTTCTTACAAGGCTAATAACTTTTCTGTGTTATTATAAATTTCTGAACTTTGGATTGTATCTTCTGTTTTGTAAAAGTCTTGAGAGAAATACTCAACATTGCTTGCTGAGCAAACAGCTCTTTGGAGCAAGTAGAGGTTTTTCTTCACACCCTGCTTAAGGGTGGGATGCCCCTAATTAGAGCTGCTGGTAGCAGGTGCTGAGGGCTTGAGAGCTGTGCAACTGGAAACAGGGCTGTGGCCAGACACCACATCCTAAAGAGAGCAGGAGGCTCAGTGAGCCTTGAATAAACTACAGCTTTGAGTAACAGGGCTGTGCCTCATTCCTGCTAAAGGTAACCACTGGCTTGGGTATGCACTGAACTGGACAAGGCTTATTTGTGCCCTTTGGGAGAAATAATTATCTTTTGAATGTAATGATCTAATGTGGACTAAATTAGGCATGTCCTCTCTTCCTGCATACCAGTGCCCTGAGCTCCTGATTGGTTAGAGAGAGGACTTAAAAGGCCAATTGCAGCCAGTTTAGACACTAGCTCAGATAGCCTAAAATAACCTCCTTGATGAAGCACAAAGGTTCAGGGATGACTAAGATGTCCTGTGTCCTCTGGGTTCTGACTCTGAGGGAAACCCATAAGGCACCCTAATTCTAACCCCAATAATCCACGTGAGTCAGGACAGTTCTCATGTACTCCTGCCATATACACCACCATGGATTGCCAAAACAAATGACCACATGCCTGCTCTTTGAACCATTCTCACTGAATCACTCCAAATGAATTCTGGGGCCAGACTGAAAAAAAACCCGCACATGATACTCACACAAACCTATCTCAAAAGCAGGAAAAGTAGCACAAGACAGGACTTGAATTGTAGGACACTATCATCTCAAGGAGGTAGGTCGGAAGTGTCAGAGAACACTTAAGAGAACAGTATTTGGCAGATGATAGTAATTAGAACTGTTAGGCGAGAGCATTTGGAGTTGGACCACGGAAGTGGAACTTTGAAGAGAAGGATGGGAAAGATGAATGAAAACCAAAGAAAACTACTGGTGATGTGAATGAAAAAAAGTCCAAAGGGGCCACTTTAACAGAGAACTTGGAACATACTTTATTATTCTTGGAATTTCTCCCTGACAAGTAATATTTTTCTTAATCTAGTATTATCTGACATTTAATCCTTCTATCAACTGCAGTATTTCTAATTTCTTAGAAAAATAGAAATAAAATTTTTCTTAGATTTCAATTGGGGAATCTCAAAAATCATTGAAATCATAATCACAGAATTTATACTGATATTGCTGGAATTGAAGTTAGCTTAACAAAGTCCAGAGTTTTCAAAGACAGAAAAAAATTGGCCTTGATTTCTTCCATAGTCAATTTCTGCTACCTCAGAGTCTAGAATAGGAAACTGTCTGAATGAAGTTAAAAGTATTCAAAACTTGACCTTATCAGATCAGTACTATCAGATACCCTTACTGACCTACAAGGACAACCAATAATTTCTGCTATCTAAGGCAGAGAATGAGGTTGTTTTAAAGGTAACTTGCTAGTTGTATCACCTCAGGGAAACTATTTAACCTCTTTGAGCCTCAATGTAAAGTGGGACTAAATGCTCTGTCCAATACATGGTGCAGAATTGTTGCTTACCAGGTTGTGTTCTCTTCCCTTCCAGTTGATTTCATAAAGCCCTTTAGAACCACTTTGACTCACTGTTTCTTCCCTTTTCTAATTCACAGAACAAGCTGAAGTCTGTACCCCATGTATTAATCTAAATTCTTGGCTTGCTTGTGGAATCTCTCTTGAATTTCCAGAGATCCTAAATTAGCTTGTGGCTAGTATACTATTTCTGTGACCTTCACATGCCACTAGAAACATAGTAGAAACTTCAATAAATATTTGTTGAATGAATTCCACTATTTAATAAGAATAGAGAGCACTAAAAACCAAAATAGTGTAAGAACTGGCAAAACTTAATACCCCTCTGGTCATTCTTGCCCAGTAAATGATCAGTGGTTTGACAGCGGTTTTTAAGCAGTACTTCTGATTCTTCCTTTGGTCCAATGGTTGATTGACATCTGTGGTAGCCAGTTTCCAAGAGGACTCCCAGTGATTATCACCTCCTGATACTTACCACTCCCACACTGACTCAAGGCTGGCTCTTTGTGACCACAATACTGTAAAAAAAAAAGCATTGCAGCTATGGACTTGTTCTCTTGAATTACCTTGCTCTGAGGGGAGCTAGTCACCATGCTGTGAAGACTGATGGTTATGTGACCTTGGACAACTTATGTGATTTTTCTGAGCTTCAGTTTTAAAATGAGGTATTTATTTCACAGGGTGTCATGAAGATGAAATAAGACTTGCAGGTAAAGCACATAGCAGGATGTCTGGCACATAGTAAGCTCTCATGACATTTGGCTAATTTACGGTGGTAGTTGTAGTAGAAGCTGCGGTAGTAGCAATTGATTGGATGTGAAATGGGAAAGAAAGAGGAATCAAGGATGATTCCTAGGTTTTTGGCTTGACTAACTGAAGGAGCGATGGTAACAACAGAGGAAGTCAAGGGCATTCTTTTTATGGACCAAATGTACTATGTCTCAAATAGTTTTACCTATCTTTCAATCACTTAGAAATAGCATTCCATTTCCATTTTTTCTTCTCTAGATTACATAAAACTGTTTTTTTGGTTTGTTTTAAATAATTCCTTCCTAGAACATGAGAAATTATTGAAGGAAGAGTGGTAGGAATTCTAGAAGCCAAATTATTCTGTAATCAATGGCCATGTAACCCTGGATGAGTCACTGTTCTTAGTTAAATAGTGGCAAGCATTGCAAAGATGAACAGCAGAACAAAATCTAGACACTTCAGGTAGTTGTCATTTTTGTTTGAGAGAGAAATATTAGCAAACATCAGAGAGACTTTATGAAATCAACATGAACTCAAGGTAAGCTTTGGGGCTTATGAGAAATGGCAAAGTACTTCTATTAATTTTAAATTAAGATTTACTGGTAACTAAAGTGCTCAGGCTTGATGAAATTAGATTTCTGTTTTCTTTTTCAGACTCCCACTGGTTTAACTACCCAAGGAAGGGCAGTGCTTTTGATGCAAGTCTGGCTCCTAAGCTCTACACTTAGCTTTCATTTAGTTAGTAGTTCACAGACTGGTTGAACAATTCTATACATAAAATTGTTTTCACAATTCTTTTTTTTCTATGTTTTCACAATTCACCACCATGCAGTGGTGCCATCATAGCTCATCGTAACCTTGAACTCCTGGCTCAAGCGATCTTCCTGCCTCAGCCTCCTGAGTAGCTGGAACTACAGGCATGCACCACCACATCTAGTTATTTATTTATTTATTTATTTTTGTGGAGATGTGGTCTCACTATGTTTCCCAGGCTGTTCTCAAACTCCTGGCTTCAAGCAATCCTCCTGCCTCAGCCTTCCAAAGTGCTGGGATTACAGGCATGAGCCACTGCACCCAGCCATTTCACAATTCTTTATAACATAACTATTCATTTGATCTGAGGCATATTTGGTACTTCCCAGGAGGCTCCAAATCCATTATGAAATGTTCCCAACAATGTATTACATTGAAGTCAAATGGAGAGGCAGCACAGGGCAATTAGAAGTAGCGTGGGTTAGTTTACTAGTAACCAAACTGGGACCCAAACCCTTGGGTGCCGTGCCGTCTGTGCTTATGGTGAGCTTCTCTGGGCTTCAGCTTCTTCAACCTTAAAATAAAGGGTCTCAACCCATATATGATCATGAAGTTCTATTCCAGTTCTATGATATTTGATTCTAGTAAGTTGCTATAAGTAAGAAAACTTTTGAGTTTTGTTTCCCTCTATTTTTGATAAAGATGGATCCCACAAATGATTTTACAGACAAGTTCTATCACTGTGTCATATAAAACTAGCCATGGATGATTGAACCTGTGAACTTCGGTCAATCATGCCAAAAAAACTAACTGAAGTGTAACTAGTTCATGAAATAACCATAAGGAAGTACAATATGTATATTGTCTATCAACTTCCTCCCACAACAGAAATAGAGAAATGAGGGTTTTTTTTTTTGAGGAGGTAGTTGCTACATTTACCATAACTATTGAAATTCTTCAATACTCTGTTTAATTTCTCTTTTTCTCACTGCAGTTGGTGTCATGCAAGAATTTATTCACATTGACTAAGGATACTAGAAGAGTGAAGATTGGAGAATCTTAACTCTGAAATTTGGCATCACTACCCTGAACAATATAACCTTAGTTGGTATAAACTACCTGTACAGGTAAGGGTGATTTTTAAATTAATTTTTAGCTTAAAAATTAACTCTATAAGGACAGGACTAACCTATTTAAATTTTGAAAACTGATCATTAAGAAAGGCAGTTAGCATATTACCTAGGTAATTGTTAGTAACTGAAGTTAGAGTTGTAGAACTTTTCTCATTTGTCAAATTAGCAGAGACACAATGTATGCATGAATGACTTGAGACAGGAATTCTGCTGGGGGAATGCAGACTTGGAGACATTTTCTGGAAACCAGTTCTGCATCTGTAACATGTAACTTTTATTTGCTTTCTTAAGTTTAATAGTATTTTCCAAATTTTAGAGAATAATTATTTAGTAGTTTTGTAATCAAAGTTTAGTTTTGAAGAAAAGGTACATAGTATATACAAATTTGGGAAGATAAAGATGGTGAATGAGTTGTCATTTGCTACACTGAGGTTGCTATAGAGGCTCAACATCTGTCTGAAAAAGCTAGCCTCTGCAAAAGTCTTTTTACCTCCCTTTTGTTTGGAAGCATTTGCTATCGATTTCATACAGAAGCACCATTACCTTTGCAGTTTTTAGTACATTATGCATTATTTATACAAGGCAGGGGCTAATGCTTTTCTTTAATATCACTCCAATTTCTTATGTAAAACCAAAATCTACTTTGAGCAGATAAATTTTTCTTAAATAAACTGGCTCATTTCATTCTCTATTTGACTGATTTTTATTTTTACTTTTTTTTTTTTGAGGCAGAGTCTCACTCTGTTGCCCGGGCTAGAGTGCTGGGCTAGAGTGCTGTGGCGTCAGCCTAGCTCACAGCAACCTCAAACTCCTGGGCTCAAGCAATCCTTCTGCCTTAGTCTCCCAAGTAGCTGGGACTACAGGCATGTGTCACCATGCCTGGCTAATTTTTTCTATATATTTTTAGTTGGCCAATTAATTTCTTTCTATTTTTAGTAGAGACAGGGTCTCGCTCTTGCTCAGGCTGGTTTCAAACTCCTGACCTTGAGCGATCCTCCCGCCTCGGCCTCCCAGAGTGCTAGGATTACAGGTGTGAGCCACTGCGCCCGGCCTTGACTGATTTTTAAATCAGTGAAGTTATAGACTAGGTTTTATATATTTACACCAGGGTCTACACTAACTGCAACCAGATTCCAATTTACCAGGCTGTACTAGATTAAGATACAACCTCACTGAAACATATGGACTATTTTCCAAATAAGAATTGCAAAGAAATAAAGTAAGATGATAAAGACACTTGTAGATATTAATTAAGGGTCTCACTATTTGAACCTAGAGACACTGTGTAGTCCTCAAGTTTTCAAGTCTTTGGGTGTGGATTGTTTGGTTTAAAAAATTATTTCAAAATTATAAGCCCCCTATTTCTGTAATCCAAGATGCAGAAAATAAAACTGTGATTTTAAAGGATAGAAAGTAAAATAGCCCTGAGGGGCTTGGGGCATATAAGAATATCAGAAGGTAGGCCGGGCGCGGTGGCTCACGCCTGTAATCCTAGCACTCTGGGAGGCTGAGGCTGGAGGATCGCTCAAGGTCAGGAGTTCGAAACCAGCCTGAGCGAGACCCCATCTCTACTAAAAATAGAAAGAAATTAATTGACCAACTAAAAATATATACAGAAAAAATTAGCCGGGCATGGTGGCGCATGCCTGTAGTCCTAGCTACTCGGGAGGCTGAGGCAGTAGAATCGCTTGAGCCCAGGAGATTGAGGTTGCTAGGCTGACGCCACGGCACTCACTCTAGCCTGGGCCACAAAGTGAGACTTTGTCTCAAAAAAAAAGAATATCAGAAGGTAAAATTTTTATGTTTATTAAAAGAGAATGTAATTAAGAAGAAAAAAAGATTGAGAAACCCCGTTCTAGATTATTAAAGACTGGAGAATGTGGTGTGCAGAAAGCTATGGTGAAGAATACAGAGAAATTTGGCACATTCTGAATAGAGCTCATGAATCTTATTTGACCAGAATCCAATAACTTTACTCTCAGCTGAAAGAAATAAGGAAATAAGGAGAAAAATAAGAACAAAAAAGAATTTCTATGTGACTCTTCAGCAATTAATATGTACCCTTTGAAGCAAGAGAGATTTAAAAATAAGACATAAAAAAGAAAACCACATCTGCATTTATGCTGTGATTAAAAACATCATATCTTAAAAAAAAATCCTTGGAAAAACCCAGATATCAAATTACAACTGAGGACACATGAGGGTGCTCTAACCAATAAGCATAGCAACTACATTCTGATGTACAATTTGAAAGTAAAGTTTTTCTTGAAGTATGACAGTTTAACATTAAATATTTAAAATGAGATATTTCAAACGCCCTTTGGTAATGACCCTGAAATTTTGGAGTCTATCCTTGGTTGTTACACTTCTGTTCAATTCTGGACCTTGCCTGAGTTTTTTGCTCATGTGTAGAGTTTACTTCTAAAATAGGAAAAGACTATTCTAATGGTATTACACTGTAGAGAAATATTTTAACCTAGCCAAGAAAAGACACCATTTTGAAAACTATTTACATACAATTAATGTGCTAATTAAAAATCAGTCATCTCTCTATTAATGTGGCCACAAAATACTTTTGTAACACTTTCTTTTGGCTATCATGTATTGATTGCACATTAATCTAAGAACTATATATTCCTCTAATATAATCTAATAACTCTGCATTCCTCTAATATAAAATAATAAATTCTAGGCATTTAACTATTTGTATCAAATTTTGTTTTTTTAGACAAAGGCATTATCCATCACAATAAGTAATTTTTTGCTTTTATTTCAACTGGACAATCGTAATTAGAAAAGGTAAGAAGCCATCTATACTTTCCCTTTCCATTTAATACATTTTTGTTACTATTTTATCCAGTGTTTTGTTTTTTCTACTATTTAGCTTAAATACTGTCCTATTTATAATGCTAATATTAATGTTAATTTTAATATCTACAATTCTGTTCTAGATCCTGTGGCAAAGTTCAACAAAATCTGATCTAAATGAACAACTCAACATGTATTCAACCATCCGTGATCACATCCACGGCTTTACCGATCACTTACACCTTCCTTTGTATTGTTGGTCTCTTTGGAAACTCTCTCTCTCAATGGATATTTTTAAGAAAAATAGGTAAGAAAACATCAACACACATCTACCTGGCACACCTTGTGACTGCAAACTTGCTTGTGTGCAGCGCCATGCCTTTCATAGCTGTCTATTTCCTGAAAGGTTTCCAATGGGAATATCAATCTGTACAATGCAGAGTGGTCAGTTTTCTGGGAGTTCTATCCATTCATGTAAGTATGTTTGTCAGCCTCTTAATTTTAAGTTGGATTGCCATAAGCCGCTATGCTACCTTAATGAAAAAGGATTCCACGCAAGAGACCACTTCGTGCTATGAAAAAATATTTTATGGTCATTTATTAAAAAAATTTCGCCAGCCCAATTTCGCTAGAAAACTATGCATTTACATATGGGGAGTTGTACTGGGCGTAATTCTTCCAGTTACCATATACTACTCGGTTGCAGAGGCTATAGAAGGAGAGGAGCGCCAGTGCTACAATCAGCAGATGGAACTAGGAGCCATGATTTCTCAGATTGCAAGTCTCGTTGGAACCACATTTATTGGATTTTCATTTTTAGTAGTACTAACATCATACTACTCTTTTGTCAGCCATTTGAGAAAAATAAGGACCTGTACGTCCATTATGGAGAAAGATTTGACTTTCAGTTCTGTGAAAAGACATCTTTTGGTCATCCAGAGTCTATTATTAGTTTGTTTCCTTCCATATAGTATTTTTAAACCCGTATTTTATGTTCTACACCAAAGAGAGGATTGTCAGCAATTGAATTATTTAATAGAAACCAAAAATATCCTTACTTGTCTTGCTTCAGCCAGAAGTAGCACAGACCCCATCATATTTCTTTTATTAGATAAAACATTCAAAAAGACACTATACAATCTCTTTACAAAGTCTAATTCACCACACAACCATATGGTTGACATTTGAATGGAAAATACCACAAAACAGAAAAGCGTTCATGTGGCTCTATTAGGGGCACTAAACTACATCATTGACATGCCAGCTTGTTTGCTAACAGGCACCAAGAAAACCTCTTTAGTTTTTAAAAATAGATATTCATCTCTGTGGAAAGCAATACGGAGATACCTCAAAGAGCTACAAGTAGAAGTACCATTTGATCCAGCAATCCCATTACTGGGCATCTACCCAAAGGAAAAAAAAGACATTCTATAAAAAAGACATCTGCACTAGAATGTTTATAGCAGCACAATTCACAATTGCAAAGATGTGAAAACAACCCAAGTGTCCATCAATACATGAGTGGATTAATAAAATGTGGTATATGTATACCATGAAGTTCTACTCAGCCACAAAAAATAATGTCTCTTTATCCTGGATAGAGCTAGAACTCATTCTACTAAGTGAAGTATCACAAGAATGG
>VBSM01001483.1:8170668-8192526 GCA_008086735.1 Cheirogaleus medius | reverse complement strand
TAATGGGCGCACCGGTGCGGTGTGCACCGTCTGGGGGATGGACATGCTTGAAGCTCTGACTCGGGTGTGGCAAGGGTAATATATGTAACCTAAACATTTGTACCCCCTAATATGCTGAAATAAAAAAATAATAAAAATAGATATTCATAAAACTCAATTTATGGTTCTACTTATACTGAAAATTGAGATGGCAGAGACTTTCAGAGGCAAAAATCAAGCATATTGAAAGTATCCCACTGCATATGAAACTAACAGATCATTTTTTAAAAACTCAATTGTGAATATTTCTGTTCAGAACACTATTTCATGACTGTAGGATAAAGAAGCAAATGGTTTATGTTTGTTTATTTATTTTTTTAAGACAGAGTCTCATTCTTTTGCCCACGCTAGAGTGCCATGGTGTCAGCCTAGCTCACAGCAACCTCACTCCTGGGCTCAAGCAATCCTTCCAGCTAATTTCTTTCTATGTTTTTAGTAGAGACTGGGTCTCGCTCTTGCTCAGGCTGGTCTCAAACTCCTGAGCTCAAGCAATCCTCCCATCTCGGCCTCCCAGAGTGCTAGGATTACAGGCATGAGCCACCCTGCCTGGCCTGTTTTTTTCGTAATTTTAAAAAGCATTAAAAATGAGTAAAAGAAAAAAATGAATAAGCAAAATGAGTAAAAGAAAAAAATAAGCAATGTTCTTACTTAAGTCTTATCTAAATGCATGAATACTACAGTGTAAAAATCCAAGGCTTTATAAACATATTTATTTGGAAAAAAACATTTATTTGGAATTATCTGGCTCATGTTATTGGGAGAGGCAATAGTCCCTGACTCCAATATTTATTAAGGAGATGTTACTTATAAATATGCTTAAATATGTGGATTATACTTTGTCAAAATAAGCTAATATAATGTCATTATATGCCCATCTTCATTCATCACATAGGAAAATCTTAATGTATTCAACATAAAATTATTAATGACAAACAGTACCTGGCATATATGTACATTCAATTAATTTTATGAAATGAATGATAAGGCAGTATAATAGTATTGTAGTTAAGGGATTAGTCTCTGATGTTAGACTCCTTGGGTTCAATCCTGGCTCTACCTCTTATTTAGCTGGACAATCTTAGGCAAGTTATCCTCTTTAAGTGTTAATTTCTTCATATGTAGGACAGAATTGTTGGGCGGGTGGGAGGAGGGGATGGGTATATACAAACATAATGAGTAAGATGTGCAACGTATGGGGTATGGTCATACTTGAAGCTCTGCCTCGAGGGGGTAGGGGAGCATGGGCAATATACATAGTTGTACCCCCATAATATGCTGAAATAAAAAAAAGAAAAAAAAAGAAAATACTACTGTATTCATAGGTATTATTATTAAATCAGATGTTACTACTATGAGTAGCTATCATTTAGTATAAGTCACCCAAATTTTCTCCAATTTAAAGAGTAAATAATGGTCATTTCTTCCATGTAATCTTGTCCGTAAGACAAATGATGGTGATTATATTCTGTATTATATAAATTATAATTAAAATGTGTGTGTTCTATTTTCCCAAAGAGATCCTAAGCACCTTTGGAGGTTTTCTATTTCTCCTCTCATGGTACTCTATATTCTCTTCACAGACAAGAACCAAACAAAAACAGTTAAATAAAATCAACCATTAACTGTAACTTGTCACTTCGTTAAAGACTCATTTTTTTCTATATGGTAATTCTTTCAGTGTTTAAAAAGTTTAAAGTAAGTTCACATAGTGCTTCCAAGCCTATAATCTCATAGCATGTTTTGTTCCTGAATTATAAGTGTATAAGCAATTTCCTAAGATTCCCTAAGAGCCACTGTGTTCAAAATCACTAGAGGTTATTCTGACACAATTGTATAATTTTCATTAAAAACAAATAAGAAAGGCAGGGCGCGGTGGCTCACGCCTGTAATCCTAGCACTCTGGGAGGCGGATCGCTCAAGGTCAGGAGTTCAAAACCAGCCTGAGCAAGAGGGAGACCCCGTCTCTACTAAAAATAGAAATAAATAAATTGGCCAACTAAAAATATATAGAAAAAATTAGCCGGGCATGGTGGCGCGTGCCTGTAGTCCCAGCTACTCGGGAGGCTGAGGCAGAAGGATTGCCTGAGCCCAGGAGTTTGAGGTTGCTGTGAGCTAGGCCGACTCCACGGCACTCTAGCCCGGGCAACAGAATGAGGACTCTGTCTCAAAAACAAAAAACAAAAAACAAAACAAATACGAAAAAAAAGGCCAGTAAGGTTTTTTCCCCCCTTTTTTACTTCAATGCTTAACTGAGAGATGAAAATGTTCAGAGAATATGAACATGTTCTGGCTTCAAATATTTACAGTGTATATTAATTCTTTTATAGTAGCCAGAGAAAAAGGAGACTTGGGAACTTCAGGTGACCTCCCTAAGTGCTGGCTGTAAATGGAGGTGTCTAATCTAGTGACTTGCAGTCCATTAGGAGACCTCCTGAGATACCCTGATTTCTCCACAGTTACACCAGTAGTTTTATTCTGTTTTTTTTTTTTTTTTTTTTTTTTTTGAGACAGAGTCTCACTCTGTTGCCTGGGCTAGAGTGCCGTGGCGTCAGCCTAGCTCACAGCAACCTCAAACTCCTGGGCTCAAGCGATCCTCCTGCCTCAGCCTCCCGAGTAGCTGGGACTACAGGCATGCGCCACCATGCCCGGCTAATTTTTTCTATATATTTTTAGTTGTCCAATTAATTTCTTTCTATTTTTAGTAGAGACGGGGTCTCGCTCTTGCTCAGGTTATTTTCAAACTCCTGACCTTGAGCGATCCTCCCGCCTTGCCTCGTCCTCCCAGAGTGCTAGGATTACAGGTGTGAGCCACTGCTCCTGGCCTATTCTGAGTTTTAAAACCAAAAGTTATTAGACTAAGGGGAGCTGAGAAGATTATATCAGTAATTTTCATTAAAAAATTTTTTTAGCCTGTCATGGAATTGAGTTTGTTTTTTGTAGAGACAAGGTCTCATTATGTTGCCCAGGTTGGTCTCGAACTCCTGCCTCTACCTCCCAAAGTGCTGGAATTACGGGCGTTGAGCCACTGTGTCCGGCCCAGTAATTTTCATTTGACGTAAGCTATACTGTATTTAATCTCACTGTACTTAGGAGTTTTATAATTTTTAAAACTTCTAAAAATCATTATTTAAAAAACACTTTACAGCTCTACTCTTACAAAGGTATTAAGAGTTTCCTACACTTAAAAAAGGCAGGAAAAGAGGTACACAATTTCTCTTTGTTATTCATTCTGATAGAACACTCCTGTTTTTAATTCCCTGGCACTGTATACTGAGCTCATTATCATGTTTATCTTTACATCATAGATGCTTTCCTAAGCAGTTGATTGTAAATCACATTGATTTTTTTTATATAATTGAAGAACTGGCCATTTAATGTCATAGTAAATAGTTTATATATTTCTTTCTAAACTTACGCTAATTTTACAGTTTACATCTCAGAAAAATGGTGTTTTTAATGTGTCTGAGTGAGTCAAAAACAAATTTGGGGTTTCAGAAATCTCCGATTTTGGCTTAGGCCAACAAGATTTTATCTTAACTTCAGAAAACAGGCATGACGAATATTTATCTCCCCTTTTTTCTTTCCATATACACACTCCTATTAAGGTAGCTTTCAAACTATAATTAGGAACACAAACCATTAAGACTGAACAAACAGAATTCAGGATAAACTACTTAAATGGGAAGTGAGTTTCTACTCCCTGGTTAGAAGAGGAAGATGGCTCCTTCATTTTTGATTTGGTAGGGACTCTTAGCCTAGCCTGGCCTTGCAAGTCTGTCAGGGAGTTATGGGTAAATGTAGGAAGACAAGCTGAAAGGAAATCTTGCTGGCAGATCACAAAGGGCATTTCAATTGAACAACCCTAATGCCATGGACCTTCCTAACACAGCCCCAAATTCCAACTGAACTGATATCATTGGGAAGAGTTACTACAGCTAGAAAAGTTTTATACCTGATAGGAAAACCTCTTTGGCTATATCATATATGCCACCCTTGGCTCAGAAGGAGAGGAGCTGTGAAAGGATTCACCTCTAATAAGCAAAAGAAGCTTTCTTTTTTTTAATTCAAGGAGTTGATTTCTTTCTCTGGAGGATGCGTTGGCAGAAGAGAAGCATAACAGATATGCAGGATAAATTTATGATGAACATATATACAAACCATGAGATTTTCCTAAGTATAATTATTAAAATCCCACATCCAAACTGAACTTGCACATTATGTTCAATAACCTTACACAAGTAATGCAGAAGGTTAACCAGTGTGTTTCTTTTAATAAAGAATAAGTTTTTGTTTTAATGAGAATTTAAATTTCTCTATACAACATGAGTACTTTTGGGAATTGTGGTAACATGTAAAAGAAACATCAGCAACTGAGAGCAACAGAGGAAGGAATACTTTAAGGCACGGCAACCACCGTTATGTGATGAACACGAACTTATAAAGGCTGGCCCTAAGTAGGTGAAAGGAGAACCGAGACCAGAAGGGGACCAAAGAGCAGCCAGGCGTGTTCACACAGGTTAGCGAGGAAAACCATTTAAAGGAAGCATATTCAGAAATACACAGGCAGGAGGCTTCTGGCTAAGTGTGTATGCGACTGGGGTTTGTACAGTTCTGAGAACTAAAAACTGGGTGCCCAACCTTCCCAGGAACAGGCCCCATTCAAAGAATAGAAAGTGATTGCGTGTGTGGCAGTTTGCATTCTCAGAGAAGCTGCTTCACTTCAACATTAGTTATTAAAATTTTATGTGCGTAGGTCAGGGTGATAGAGAGGTCTAAGGAATGCTGAGTCTCTGCACACCCACACGCTGCATTGTAAGGCTGCCTGCAGAAGTTGGGAGAGATGAGAAAATTCCACAGACTCTGAGTACTTAGCAGAGCCAATGAAGGAAGGCAAGGAGCCAGGAGTTGCATTTACCTTGACAACTGTGCTATTTCTTTCTAAAGTACTTTTAATTTAGGGGTGAGAGGAAGAAAAGAGAAAAATCACTGAAACATAATGGATGTTTCCACATTCTTTCACAAGAAAAAGAAGAATTAAAGGAAACATGACAGAAAAAATAGAAATTTGCATGCATGCCTTAATTAATGCCTGTAGAAAGGCAAAACATGAGAACTATAACATTCTGACAGTGGGTCTTAACCACGGGCGATTTTTATGCTCAAGGGGACATTTGACAATGTTTGGAGACATTTATGGTTGTTACAACTGGGGGAGATACTCTTGGCATCCAGTGGATAGAGGCTAGAATGCTGCTAAGCATTCTATAATCCCTAGGACAGCCTTCTATTACAAAGTATCTGGCCCAAAATGTCATTAAGTGTGGCTATTGGAAAACCCTTGTACTATGTTCACATATCTCTCCGAATTTCAAAGGATTATATGATTATTTTTATGCAATTTCACATGAAACTACTCCTTCAAAGCAAGCAGTTTGCACTATAGGTCATGTGGTACCATATACTCAAATCTAACCAAACAATCTTTTTTAGACTCAATTATGATGATTTCAAAAAGAAATGCCTACCAAGAAACCTAATGCGTTTGTGTGTGTGTGTGTGTGAGAGAGAGAGAGAGAGGAGAGAGTGATAGAGAATGAGAATATTCTTGGTTAGATAAAACAGATGATTAAATCTAAATTTTTCTAAGAGAAATGAAATATTGCAGTGCTCGTCTATTCTTTTCTAAGTATAAGGGAAGAAAACTTCGATAAGGAGTTTAAATGCAGAAACCAAAATCTACATACATGCCAAATCTACACACAGACAAGTAACTGAATGTACATCTTAATGCAAAGAAAAACTGATTGGCAAAAATATTAACATACCAAACCAAGTGAAATTTTAAATTATTAACCATGTGAAATGCGTTGTTATTGAAGTTTTACAATGACCAGTATGTTAGAATATCCCTATAATAAGGTTGGGAATAAAACTAAATTTTACCTGTTATTGAAGTTATATTAGGAAATCCTGTTGACACAATCTTTAAACTATATCCAGAACCTAACTACTTTTTTACCACCTCCACTGCTACCACTCTGGTCTGAGCTAGGCAGCCTCATCTCCTGTCCCCCTTTTACACTCTCCTTTGCTCATTTTGCCTCAGCCACATTGGCCTCCTTGCTGTTCTTAAACATGCCACTTGTATTCCCATCTCTGTGCCTTTGCACTGCTGTTCCTTTTATCCAGAACACTCTTCCCTCAGCTATCAGTTTAGCCCACTCCCGCTCTTCCTTCAAGTCCTTGATCAGATGCTGTCTTCTCAGTGTGGCCTGCTCTGACCCCCCTATTTACAATTGCAAGCCCTTCTCTAGCGCTCCCTATCCTTCTGACCACTCTAGTTTTTTTCTGTAGTCTTTTTCACCTTCTAACCTATTATACTTATTTCACTTATTTCTGCTCACTGATTATTGCCTGTCTCCCTGAACTAGAAAGTCAGCTGCATGAGGGCAGTGATTTTGTCTGTTTTGTTCATTGATGTAGCTCCAGTTCCTAGGACAGTACAGTGCCTGCCAGATAGTAGGAACTCAATAAATACCTTTTCGATAAATGTCTTAAGAAAAATACAGCAACATTCAAAATTGCAATAAACTAAATGTGAGTATTACATCTACCCATGCAAAAATGTATAGTTTTCAGGTTCTGAAATATAAAGACTATCAGTATTAATGTGTGCTCTGTGTGTGCCAACTGAACAATGGCACTTTTTCTGGTGATTTTTTCTTATTAATTTGAAGTTTGAGAATTGCTTTTCTCTTCCTTTCCTTATCATGTTTCTGGGTGCTTCCTCAAAATAATTTGGCATGTACTTTAGAAATAATTAACTCATCTAATATAATCTAATGCAAAACTACTTTTGGGCCTTTGCACACACTGTTCTGTGTGAACTGTCCTCTTGTCTCCATATAACTACTCCATGACTCAAGGCCAGGCTCCAACGTGACCTCCTCCATGAAATTTCTCTGACTCAGACTGGCTACCAATAAGTTCTCCCATCCTTGTGTATATCTGGCACTCCTCCAATCAAAAGATGAATCCTTCTCCCCTCAAACTCAGACTAGCCTTATGACCATTTGTTTTTGACTAGTATGTTTCAACTAATAAAATGCATAGAATGTGACACAGTGCCTAAGCTTCAGTAAACCTGGCAACTTCCATTTTTGTTATTTTGGAGCCCCAAGACACTGTCTTGATGGAGATGGGGCCATGTAGAGAGAGAGAATCCCTGAGAGACCACAAAGAGCGTGAACCAGCTCACAGCTGTTCTAGTCAGCTCAGCTGAGATGCCAGAAAAGTGAGTGAAGCCTTTGTGGAAACTAGCCATGCCACCTTGGCCAAAAGCCTGTGAAACAGAATTGAGCAGTCACCACCAAGCTCTGCCTAAACTGCAGAATTACAAGCAAATAAGTGGCAGCTGTTGTTTGAAGTCACTAAGTTTTGGCATATGTTGATCTGCAGCAGTAGATTATATATATATATATAATATATACGCGCCTTATGTCCCTACTGAGAAAATAATACTTTTAGGGCTCCAAGCACAGTAAGATGCATGAAGTAGGCACTCAAATATTTGTTGAATAAATAAACCAGAAGGTAAATTAGAAGGTGAAGTTAAATATAACTACTTTTGGATTTTATTTGGTTTTTAGTTGTCATTATATCAAATACCACGGCTAATCAAAAGCTGACTCTATTATTGAAAGTATTAGAGTAGAGTACGTTGTCAATCATTATTTACGTATGACGTTGATATAATTATCTTTCAAGAACAGAGTTCACCCAAAATAAAATTGCCTCTTGCAATTGCATAAAACAGTTTTTAATAATGCTATTACATAAACTAACAATGTTTTACACATTTTAAGTTTTTACATTATTTGTTTCTGGTATATATTTTATAATATATACAAGGAGATATATTTTACTGTGTATATATGCACTTTCTTATTTAATGCGAAATAATCGCACAGTATGCTACTATAGTTGACAATTTTCCCCCCTTTTACTTTTTCCACACTTCCTATTTTCTTTGGATAACTGAAGAATACTTTTTTATAAAAGTGCTATGCATCCATTGGGTTGTTCAGTGTTGAGTTTTGATATTAACAGTATCATTTTCCTATGACATTTGAAAAGAATAAGATATTTTATAACTAATTTACGCTAATGTGCATTTTGTCCATTTCTTCAATGATTTTCATTTGCTATTATAACATTCTACTAGATGGTTTTGGAATTGCTCCTGCTTTCCTTCAGCTTTTAACTATAAGGATTTCCATTAAAATTTCCCAAACATTATAGAAACTTTAACTAAACTCTACTTAATTTTCTTAGCCATTTAAAATACATCAAAGAAGCCAGGCCTTTAATAATATGTCTTGAGGGAAGGAGCACCATGTCTGTGCATGTTGCAGGTTAGAGAGAGACTAGTGACAAAATATCAGAGCTTGAAAGTATAGCCCAGGGCAAGAGGGACTTCAGGGGCTCCCTAGTGATTCTGGGCCCTGGAAGGAGCTGGGGATCAGGAGGAAGGCCCACTGGTCTTCTTTCTGGCCTGCCTGTATGTTCTGCTTGACATGAAGAGTCAGGGACTGAGCATTCTCATTAACTTGATACCAGATCAAATAGGCAGAAAGACTGAATAATGATAATATCGATATTCTAAGGGTATAAACTGTATTACATCTATAATTATGATTTTATACTATGTTTAAAAACTATCTGCAAAGAAAATACAATGCTAACTATTCTACCTTGCAACATTATGAAAATGTAAGTGTATGATTAGCTTTTACTATATAAACCAAATTCTAATTTCCCCCCCAATTAACTCAGTATAGGATATTGTTTGGTTTTTCCTATTTGTTGGATTTTTCATTTCTCTCTCACACACACAATGGCAAAAGAGGAATAATACATGCATGTACACTTTAGTAAAAATAAAGAAATTGAAATTATAAAGTGTTCCTATTAAGAATTAGTACAAGGACTTCCCAAATAAGAAGAGGTTAAATAGATTTTTATTTGTAAGTAAAATTAAGATGTCCTTTATAAGAATATTAAAGAAAAATTTTTGATTATCATTGTTATATCAGTTTCTCTTCACAAACATTAAAGTTAGTAATAAAAATGACTTACCTTCACATCCCTGTGAATTATGTTATTATCATGACAATAGCGAAGAGCTTCCAGTATCTGTCTCATGTAATGGCTGTAAGAAAACAAAGAAACCTAAAACTGTAAAAAATTTTTATTTTTAAAACTTAATATACAGTGCCCCTAGTTTATAATTCCCACCTTCATATTAGCTGCCCATGGACACTTTTCATTTGAGCAGACAAGATTGGTGGAAAGTGAGACTTAATAATGAAACAGTTGGTAGCCTCATAAGTTTATGTGCTTCATGAAGAAATAGTATGTTCTAAATTTTCTAAGGTAAGTTCAAAGAATTTCACACAATTCATAAGTAAAATTGCTTTGCAAACTAAAAATTCAAGCTTAAAATATGAAAAAAGCCCAACAATTTTCCAATACTCAGGCAATTCTACTTAGTTAAATTGGATTGCTATTAAGTAAACAGTGCTCAGAACTACCCTAAGGATTTGGACTAAAGGAGGAGAGGCCTTTTATCTGCCAGCAGAGTATGTTCTCCATCTTATTTCCATTTAGCTCTGAGGACAAACGAGAAGAACCTCCCCCTTTGTGTACAATTTCTTTTTGTAACATAGTCAAGTTTTAGTTGGGGCATCATTGAACAAAGCAGGACAGTTCCAGGCCCAAGACCTAGGTAGTTTTGACTCTTCAGGTAGCCAGCAGGGATCTGGTTGAGGCTCTCCATGGAGTACAAGATGAACAAAGGAGAAGTTAGCATTTTAAAGAATAGTCTTTAGAAAGTGCTAATAGGGCTAGAGTATTTATTTAGTACTATTTTAGAACTTCCTTCCTGTATTTTTAAAGTTCTATAATCCCTCTATTTCTCTTCCTCTGAGTGTCTGTTTCATCTTTTCTTCCTCTGCATTTTACTCCTTCCACATCTCTTTCTCTTTTCTTCCTATTATCCCTTTCCTTGCTCATTTTTCTCCTTCCCAGCAGCCAAGACAGAAATGCAACAGACTCGACATTATTCACTGTATAGTACTTATTAAATTTTGTTTTGGTTCCAGATCTTAGATTTCTGACACAAATCACCTTGCATGTGTTATATGACTCAAGACAAAAAAAATTCTCTCTTCCTGCTTTACAATTAAAAGATATTTCCATCAAGTTCCCTCTTTGGTATGCTACTATCTTTTTTTTTTTTTTTTGTAGAGACAGGGTCTCACTATGATGCCCAGGTTGATCTTGAAATCCTGGCCTCAAGTGATCCTTCTGTCTCAGCCTCCCAAAGTGCTGGGATTATAGGCATGAGCCACTGGTATGCTACTATCTAACCAAGCTCACACAAATGTGCCTCTAGTTAGCATATGCATTATTTCATGTATTATAATTGATTAGAAGGGTTCCCATTTTTAAAATGAAAGGTGGGAAAAAAAACACCTCAGGTTTTGTTCTCATATTTATCACTGTCTCCTCACAACTGGTCTCTAAGCCAGAGAGTGAGGCTCACGCAGTAGTTAGTTCTGGTGTTCAATTTCTCTTACTTTGAATATACACACATAAGGGGTTGTGGTCATATACTCTTTGCCTGGGCCAGTGCAGCCTGTAATTACGTTTTGTTTAAATTAGAGGTTCTTAACTTGGTGTTGTGGCCCGTTAGTCCTCAAATCAGGCTTTGGTGGATCTGTGACCCCTTAAAATGGCTAAGAGACAACAAATGTGAAAGTGTTTTGTAAACTTGAAACCAAGCTACAAAGGTTAAGTCATTATTATTACATTATTATTATTATTATTATTATTGTTAAACCTAGGCAAAGATTTAAGAACAGCCTATTTGTCCACCTAGATGTCAACATAGAAATAGTGGGTAAGTTTAAACTCGGCAAAGTGGACGTAGCTTGTATCTACATAATGGACTACTTTGGATACAAAGCACTGAGATAGTGACCTAAATTATCTTTAGCCTAAAGAAAATTCCTACCTCAAAATCTCATTAAACAAAACAGAACAAAACTCATTGAATGAGCGTTGTCAATTTGCATATGAGAGCACTTAATTATTTGACCCAAATATATGTATACAGCAGAATCTCTAGGGTGTATGTGGAGAGTAGAATTTTTTTTTCTCCCCAAATTATGAAAGATCAGAACTATCTTTCTCCACCCCCCTAGTCATGATCCTGGGAGGCTATGCATGTGAATGGTGTGTAAGTAGAATAAAATGAGAACCAAAATCCGCCCACATGTTCTAGAGAGTTGCTGACTGAATTTTTAATAAAAAACTTCATTTCATGAAGCATCATTGTGGTCTATGCTTTCAGAGAAACTCAATGATACATAAGTTTGTCTTCACTTTCCCTAACTATCAGGAAAGATGATAACTCCACGGAAAGAAAGAGCTGGCCAGTAATCCACTTACTTACTTTGGAAGGAGGCATTTTGGGGGTGGTGAAAGATAAAAAGAGAGGTGACTCAGTTAATTCTGGGTAAAAAGACTAATGCTATCTGCTAGGCAGACGAGGCCTTATCTCTGAAATGCCCTTAACAGAATGTCCCAGGCTCAGGATTAACTATGGTAAATAGAACCTAGGATCTTTGAGACGTAGATGGCTTCCTGGAGAATGTCATATAAATTATCCGACTTCCAACTCTATGGGCTATAAAATGGAGATGTTTCATAATTGCAATGCTCCCCTCTGTGTGTGTGGAATCCTATAAACCTCAGGTAGAGCTCTCATATTTTAGGCCAGAGATGTATTTCTGACGTGGGAAGAAATGACAGGGGCTCTTGCCTTGATGTCCCACATTTCTCTCTGCTTCAGCTGAGCCTTTTGATTGCCTGTATCCTTGAAATTATTTAGTAAGACATGGTACTAGTTAAGAAGATAGCTCTGATTTGTGAGAGTTTGATTTGATAATTTGATTTTGTGTGTTAGCTCACTGCACAACTCATTACCCCTGAAAGGACAGAGGTAATCACTAATTGGGTTGTACTAAGGACTGAACAGAGTTTTATTTTAATGCCACGCTTTGCTGCTCCTCTTGAAGCTCAGCCAGTTGGAAAAAAACAACATGATCAATTTGATTATTTGGTGTCTCAGAGTCTTCTTGCAGAAATCATCTGGTCAAACACTTTACAAGAATGGAAGAACCTATGTGTGCCTTATTATATGGTCGTTGATCCTCTGCGATAGGGAACACACATAATAATACTTTCTGACCACCCCCCCCATATCTTTTTATTGTTAGAAACAAGAGCCTTTAATAAATTGTCTCCAAACCTCTCTCTTTGCAATGTCACTTACTGGTCTCAATGCTACTCTTTTCTGGTCTCCTCTGGAAAGTTCTTTTTGTAAAATCACCATTTTAACAGAAAATACAGGTAGATTTAAAAATAAACAGGTTTTCATTTTGATGCATATAAACATCTACCTTTTCTATAAATCTCAAGATTGGGAGAGACCACAAGTCATTTCACTGTATGATATCACCTCTCTACACTGCCATCCTATATATCCTAACACCTAGCCCAGTGGCAGAGTTGGCTCAAAGTTATGGAAAAGCAATAAGGATGACTACAGTAAAAGTGGTGTTGGTTTCACCTCAACCCTGCCAGCATATATGCCAGGTATCCCAGCATTATTGTGATTCAAAAAGGAAAAATTCATATTCCTCCACTGAGTTTCACTATTTTATAAAATCAAAATTGAAAATTTTCAGTTTTCTTTCTTTCCTGTTGCTCTTGAAAGATAGTAATATGGAAAAGTACAAAAGGCAAGTTGCCTCCAAATTCTTTTAAAACCACATATAAACAATGATATGCAAAAGTCTGAGAGTTTCATTTAGTCAGATAAAATGGTTTGCTTCTTCTCCCTAGCCGCAGTAATACAAAAAAGCAGCTACCCTACTTTGAGCATATTCTTTATTTTGTACTATAGCTATGGTTGCTCTATGACCGAGACTAAGTTCCTAGCTCCTCAGCCAGGAGAAGTCGGGGTGAAGAATTTAAAGAGAGTCAAGTCACGCTGAGCTCAAAGCTGTATTAAGGTACTCTTTAAGTTGTTTCCAGCTATGTATGTCTATGATGCTATAATTATAAAAGGAATGATAGGAGGGAGGAAGTTATAATCATTTAATGTAAACTTTTCTCAAATGACAGAAAGTTTTAATAAAACCTAATAGGTGTGTGGGTTGGAACCCTCCAACATACTAATGGTTGGTGACTGAGGAGGGATGCTATACTCCATGTATTAAAAAGGCACCCTACTGGAGTGGTAAATTATGATATGACTTAATGTAACCAGAACAGAAAGCTATACTGCTGTAAATATACAAGTAGCACAGTGCATGCATGGCTCTTATGATTTTTCACATTTACTCCTTATTTTGAGTTACTGGGTCCTTACAACAACTTCTCCACTTAGAACAAGGGCCACCATTTGATTAGTAAGTCTCACACTGGCATGAAGCAAACATATTTGGCAGGAAAATGGTGCCTTTATTTTTGTTCCGTCTATTGTTTCTGTCCTGTGCTTTTCCTTCAATTAACTAGTCACATAACAACTTGATATCACTAAAAGGCAAAATGAAGAACTAATGAGACACATCTGCCAAAAAATAAAAATCAAAAAACTCAAGTTTAACTCTACATGGTTCTTAAGCTATCAAACTCCTTCTTGTATAAAAGTTATCAGAAATGGGAAAGATAGCAGTACTGATGTGAAAATGTAAACCCATGTTAACAGAAGAATTCATTGTTCAGTATGCTGCATTTCCAGTCACTATTCAGGTCAACTAATGCATACTAAAACAGATATGTTCCTGTAGCAAAGAGCAACAGTAGGCTCAGTTCGAAGAGCAGGCTACTACTTCATGTGATTTCTTTGTAATGTCCTTCTTTTACTTCCACCTTGACCTCTGGGGATTAGATATAGATTACATACCTGGCTACAGCTTCACTGTACACAAAACCAGCATCGGCTCGCTTTACGATTTCAAAACACAGATCCGCTCCATCCATACTGTAGAGAAATGTGGAAAAGAACATAAGAGATGAGGAAATTCTAGGGAGACAACACTGAAAGGGAAAACACTATAAGCTATTAGTTGGCTTACTGCTAATGACTGTAAGTTATTTAAATCTCTTTTCTTTCAATGAAAAAATAGACATAAATTATAAAAGACATAACCATCTTAACATTAAAAATCTGAAGGGAAAGAAACAGAACAGAACAGAAATGGTAGTATCAAATAACATGAGGTATATAAAATCAACTATAAATTTTCTTTAGGTTATAACAATAAGTCTCAGAAAAGAGGAATGCTGGAGGTTGTGGGCATATTTTTGAGTCGAGTTCCAAAATTATCTATATCTAGTCATATAATGTAATATTTTAAGAATATAAGGACTTTAAAAACATTTTGTTATAGTTATCACCACTAAATGAAAAATTAAGGCTGTGTACTATGGAAGGAAAAAACAATGAACTAATCTATAATTTTTTTGTTTATACTTCTATTACCAAAGTTAATTGCTACAAACATACTGCAACACATAGAAGTGTTGGTGACAGTGTCACTATCCTAAAACGTATAATGGTTCTCTATTTCTCACCAGATATGTAAGGCCGCTTGTTGTCTTGGCCACACCTTGCCTCTTCTACCTACAGTGTTTAACAACATTTTAAGAAAACCTTGCTATCTAGGTAGAATGACCTTATTATCACTCCCAGAATATATGCCTTTTTATTGGCAACATGCTTCTTCATATAGTGCTATACATATTCAACTACCCTTAATTCAAAGTTTCATTCCAATCCCACCTTCCCAGGAAGCCCCCTCGATGATTACCAGCCACATTAATACCGTCTTTTGCTTTAATTTTATAACCCTATACAGTCCATATGATAACATTTAGCACTTATATACATATAAACATGCCTCCACATATACAGGTATACATGAAACTTTTTCCAGATCATTACATATATTAGTCAAATTATTCAAATATTAATAGCTAACATTTTCATAATGCTTTAAGGCTTATAAAATGAAACCCAATATCATATTTATTCATTTATTCAGTAGTTCAGTTTCCAATATATCTGCTACAAGTATTATACTGAGAAAATACAAACTTCTAGAAGGCAAAGTTAAGGAATTAATATACTTACTATTCATCAGGCACCATGGGAAACATTCCTTGTTATATCCCCCTTCAGACTTACAATTACTCCATGAATTAGCATCATCCTCATTCTCAAATAATTCATCTAAGTGAGTGGACAAGTATGTGACAGGGCCAGGATCCAAATACCTGTCTAGCTATGTCCAGTGCTCTTCCCATTGTCTACAGCTACACCTGCTGGGTGTGTGAGGAACGAATGCACATCTTTGAGCCCTACAACAGGTCAGCAATAGTATAAAGTCCTAAAGAACAAGCATAAACTTTCAACATACCCCTATAAAATACCCAGAAGACTGAGCACATAGTAAATACTTAATGAGCAGTTAATTATATTATTTGGATCTTGGTGTGGTTTTATATAAATGAAAATACTTTCACATTTATACAGGCTTTACAAATTTTACCAAGTTTTTATTTTACACTTAATGACCATTTTCCAATATCAAGTAGGATTCTTCTCCAAAATAATGTTTATGATGGCCTAGTCTACTCCCAAGTATGGCAGCACTCATTTTCTACCATTAGAAATAAAGCCTGGATGAATGTGATTATGCATCTTTGTGAACAACTCTGATCATCTGCTATGGTAAAATTTTTACAATAATTATAGTTAGAAGCATTTGGGATCTTAGAAGTAAATTGTTTTATCAGTTGCATATTTAGGTAATAAAATACAGTGGATGTTGAAGTGATTTTTTTTTGTTTAATATCTTTAATAATTATATTCTTTCTAAAGCTTTCCACAAAACAGCATTACAGTTCTTCAACTTATTGCAAACATATCTTTAAAACAAAAAGTCAGCCCTAATATTGAAGCTATAATACAAATTTTTAGTTATTGGCACTATACCATAAAACACAATGAAGAACATCTTATTTAAATAAAATCATATTTCAATCCAACAGATTTTTTTCTCTTCATATCTACACCCAATAGTGATATTTTATAGGCTAATTTCTAAACAGACACAAATTTTTAAAAAATGATGAAAGCCATGTTTTGCTCAGGAATACTATTGTTCGCATAACATATAGGTTGTTTAACAGCAAATACAAGTTTGCCAAGCTTCAGATGGCAAAATGCTAAGTTGTGGATTTAGTACTGTCCAGCTAGTTGTTTCTCCTTGCCCTGGAGACTCTGGTGGCATGTACTGTTGAGAGACCACCTTGTTGCCACCATTTCTCATTATTGAATCCACTACAGTAGAACATCCATGTCCTTAAGATGCAAGGCCTAGTAAAAAGCCTCCCACAAATCCACTGGATATCACAATGTTTTGTTTGATACATTCTGTGGTTTCTTCAATTATATTGTTGATTTCAGGTGCTGCTTTATTTGCTCGTTTCTTAATCTGTCTTTTTGCTTTGTTTACATCTTTTTCAACTCTGTTCCAGTCGATCTGCACATAGCCACTGTGACTGGCAACCTGAAGGAGAAGAAAGCCACCACCTACAGCAGTTGCTGCAAGCTTTCCAACTTTCTGGAACAAAAATCCTGCACACCAGCCAGTCACGCCACCCATTACAATCTGGGTAGCTACTGAGTATTTTTCTACCGCTGGTCCTGAACTGTGGCCAAACACTCGATTCCACCAGTGGTGTCTTCTTGCATACTCAGTTAAATCCAACACTTCGTAAGAGTCATCATCACTTTCATAGTCTGGGGGAGGGGGATTCCCGGTTGCCATTATACCGCTGGTGGCCTGTTCTCTTGAAGTGATTTTTTAAAGACTATGTGTGAACTTAATTTTTTAATAAAACAAGATTGTGTTTAAAAAAAAAAAGAGTTGCTAGGTCAAGTTGCTATATTGTATTGTATATACAATAACACTTTTGATACATACACAACCAGAAAAATTCTAACAATTTATACTCTCACTACCAAGTGTGAATGTGTCCTTTTCTCTACTAAGATGACTGTACTTTTTCATCTTTGCCAATCAAATAGGGGGGAAAAAGCCATTCATGATTGCTTTAATTTGCATTTCCTTGATTACTAGAGTAGATGAATATTTTTCATTTCTTTGTACAGTGGGGAGAAAAAAATGCTATTTTAAAAACTGGCTGCAGTTTAAGCTGGTTAGTTGATCTACGAGAACTAAAAAACATCTCATAGTGAAGGAATTAGTTTTGCTTAAGCGTTTTTCTTCTTAATTGTGAAATGTGAGGGTAAGTACTATTCAACTTAGATGAGAGAGGAGTTACGTAAAAGAGAGAGCTAAATTGATTACATAATGAAGCAATAAGAATTTGGGAGCTGTCCTGAGAGCTAGTACTCTTTTTGGAGGGACCTAGAGGGGAAGAGGGGAAAGGAGGCTGGGGCAGCAAGGCAGGGACAGCAAAGTGGTGAGAGCTCAAAACCTAACACCTAAGGAGGGAGCCAGCCAATGAGAAATAACTGGAAATTATTTACTGTCCTGTGCTACAATTATCAGCATGGATCAATCCATTTGCCTGGCCATATATGAAACACTAGTACTTGAGATGACAATTTTGACACATGTGCATACACACATGGGGTATTTTTAGGTTTCTACTCTTTTCCACTGATCTGTCTATTCTTGTATCTAGTTCTGTACCATTTAAAATACTGTAGTAACTTACCTATCAGGTGCAATGAACACTGTTCTGGTGATGGGCACACTAAAAGCCCTGACTTAATCATTGTACAAGGTATCTATGTAACAAAAACATTTGTATCCCCTTAATATTTTGAAATAAAAATTAAAATACTGTAGTAGCATATTTTAATATTTGGCAAAATAGGTCTTATCTTGCTATTCTTTGTCAGCATTTTCTTATGATTTGTACCCCCCCAGTTGAACTTTAAAATAATTTTGTCAAACTCTAAAAAAGTTTTATATTTTGACTCAGATGGTATTAAATTCATACATTAACTACTACAAATTAACATTTTTCTAATACTCTCATCCATGAACATGATATGTCTCTCCATTTCCTTTCATGTCTATAAGTTACAGTTTTAAGGTTTTCTTTATATTGGTTCCAGATATTGATTATTAAGTTTTTTCCCTGGACATTTTATATTTTAGTTGCCATTATAAATGGGATCTTTTGGCCATTGTGTACTGTTTAAATTCAATGCTTTATAACTAGGGGTACTAAACAAAATCACCTGTGTAACTTCTTAAAGGTGCAGGCAGGTTCTTTGAAGGGTTATTCTGAAAGAAAGCCATCGCTGTGAAAGTACTTTTCTATTATTAAAGCTATTTGATTAGTTATTTATAACATTAACTGATATTAAAGTAAAAGAAGCAATCCACTACTTTTAAATTTCATGAGATACAGAAATAAAAACTAAAAATACTGTTATTTATGTAAATTTTATTCATCATAGAAATTTAAAATATACATATTCATAATACACAGAATCCTGATATAACAACCTTGAATCTTTTGAACAAAACTGATGGCTCAATTCTTTGATAAACTTTATTTGACAATATGATTCTCAAAACAATGATAAGGCTTCTTTTATTGCTTTTCTCTTTGGCCTCCCATCTTGGGGTACTTGTTTCTAGAGCTGTCAAGAACCTTCAAAGAACATGTTCTGAATTTCCCCGTTGGCTCCAGTGTGAGGGAGTGAAAGGAAAGGGAGAAGAAACTCTTTTATTGAAGAGTACTGGGAGGGGGCTTCTATATTGTATGCAGACAAAAACTATGGGAGGTTAATCTGAATTGTGAAAAGTAGTGAGATTATGAATGAGCTTAGCTGAGTCTCCTCTTTGCCTATCTGAATTTTCTAAATTTTATAATAAACAAGCATTATTTATATAATTAAAAAAGTATCCAAAGCCAAATGCATCAAACAAACAAAATAGATCACAGGTCTAGAGACAGAAGGTACAAATGGTTGTACATTGAAGGGGATCAGAATATGCTACCCCAAAATATGCCACTTTGGCATCAGGGTTATTTTGAGTCGAAGGCACAAAATCATGTACTAGATTTCACAGCAATGTCAAATTGCTATAACAGTTTCTAAATGTTTACTCTCAATTTCTGTACCTATCTTATCATAGACCGGTAACAGATGGTAGATTGGCACTCATCTGCAAGTATTCTTTGAAGAACACTGTTATAAAGGACAGACCCAAACTGGATTTCTCTGACCAGCATTTTCTCTGAGGATGTCAAAAACAACTACAAAAACTGGATGAAATAAAAATTTTTTTTTTAAATCTTCAAAGAATTAACAGTATAGTGAGTGAAAAACTAGTGAGAATGGGGAAAGGATTAGAGCTCAAAGAGGTGAATGAGAACTGTTTCTGCCCTGGGGGGCTGGCTGTGGGTTATAGAAAGAAGGCAGCTGGGGGAAGGTACTTTTGGGGAACTGGAGAGGTAGGAGGGGGTGGTCAGATGGAGACTGACAGGGTCCAGCTGCTTTTGCACCAGAGTGATATAAGAAGAGAGACAGAGCTATTCTTTTGGCAGATGTCTGAAGAGCCTGCCAAAGGCTAAGGCCCTGATGATATACTCCTTGCTCTTGGCTGGGGCCATAGAGCTACATTTTAAAAATTGGGATACAGAATATATTATGTTATGCCATGTTGGTAGCATAGGAAAACCTCAATGCTCACCATGGAGATAAAAGCTTAGCCTAAAAACTTCAGAAAGAAACAAGCACTCAGTGTATGTTTCCCAATCACAATGTAGTTATGTTAGAAATAAATTAATAAATTAAGTAGAAAATCCCCAAATGCTTGGAAATTGAGAAATGCATGCTAAATAACCTATTAGTCAAAGGAGAAATCATAATGAAAATTAGAAAATATTTCTAATAATGATAATGAAAAGAGTACATATCAAAACTTGTACAGTGTTGAGGCATTATATTTCAAGATCAGTGTGTTGCCCTTAAGAACCTGCAAATATAGAAATGACTGAAAGGTAGAGTGGGGGCATAGGTCCAATCTTCCAGCCAGAGAAGCTGGTGATCCTTGTTATACACACACAAATACAACTTGGCATTAGATAAACTTTTCTGAAATTAGGTAATCCACTGTTGATGGAAAAATACATCAATATAACCTTTCTGAAGGGCAATTCTATAGTGCTTGACAAAAACCTTAAAAACGTGCATGTTCTTTGACTCAATAATTTCATTCCAAGGGAAATAACAGGAATATTTGCCAAGTTTTAATGACAAAGGTTTATCACAGCTACTTATAATAGGGAGAAGTTGGAAAAACCTAAATGACCAACAACAGAAGAATGGTTAAATAAATTGTGGTAAATCCACAGAGTAGAATATTATGCTGCCATTAAAATGATGTTATAGAAGTATATTTATTGACAGAGAAAGATGTTCCTAATACATTAAAATGTATAAACATATACACATATGTTATGTGCATGTAGATGCACTGCAAAGGTTTTAGATATTAAAACAGGGTGTTAAAGAGTGGGTAGAACTGTATTTGAAATTTCTTTTTTTACTTTTTAAAAAATGAACAGGTACTGCACTTTTGTCACACTAAGTCAGTTCTAAAAGTTAAAAAATGAAGAATGAAGCTAAAACAGTACTTATAGTTTGTACCCATAACTTTACATAAGTTTTAAAAGCTTTAAATTAGAAATTAAATAGAAATATGATTACTGATTTAAAATATTAGAAAATATGAAAAACAAACTTAAAAGTAGATTAAATCCAATGAAGGTAGAAGGAAACAATAATCAGCAGAAATTAATGAAGTAAAAACAGAGCAAAACCAAAGCAACAAATCGTGCTTTTGAAAAGACTAATAAAACTAAGCTAGAAAATCCTCAACATTTGGAGATTGAATAATATACTTTTATTACATAGATCTCAGAATAAATATGTAGAAAATAAAAAAGTCTTAAACTGAATAACAAAAATAAACACCTCAAAACTTGTAAAATGCAGGTAAGGCAGTACTGAGAAATTTATTGTTATAAATGTACATATTAGAAAAGACAGACTGAATATTTAGGAACTAAGCATCCCTCTCTATAAATTATGTAAAGTTCATCAAATTAAATTCAAACAAATTAGATGAAAGGAAACAGGAACAGAAATAAATGAAATGAAAACCAAACAGATATTAAAGGGATTAACAAAGCTAAAAGTTGTTCCCTGTGAAATGATTAACCTCTGGCGAGACTGATCACAATAATAATGAGAGAGAGAGACAGAGAGAGAGAGAGAGAGAGAGAGAGAGAGAGAGAGAAGACACATCTAGTAACCAATATTAAGAATGAAAAATGACATATCATTTCACATGCTGTAGACATTAAAAAGATAATATTGAAACTTTATGCCACAAATTTGAAAATTTATATGAAATGAACTTATGCCCAGAAAAATAAAACTCCCTAAAACTAACAAAAAGAATTAGAAAATATGAATAATCTTTTACTGATTAAAGGAACTGAATTAGTAATTAAAAACCTTCCCGGGCCGGGCGCGGTGGCTCACGCCTGTTATCATAGCTCTCTGGAAGGCCGAGGTGGGCGGATCGCTCAAGTTCAGGAGTTCGAAACCAGCCTGAGCAA
>VBSM01001483.1:8159771-8170568 GCA_008086735.1 Cheirogaleus medius | reverse complement strand
CATAGCTCACTGTAACCTCAAACTCCTGGGCTCCAGCAATCCTCCTGCCTCAGCCTAATGAGTAGCTGGGACTACAGGCATGCACCACCATGCCCGGCTAATTTTTTAATTTTTTTGTAGAGATGGTTCTGGCTCTTGTTCAGGCTGGTCTCAAACTCCTGGCATCAAGCAATCATTCTGCCTTGGCCTCCCAGAGTGCTAGGATTACAGGTGTGGGCCACTGAGCCTGGCCATAAACAAGTCTTTTATCTTCAGCATACCATCCTACATATTGGTGAGTATTTACAAATATTTGTTAATGGTGAATTCATTTCTGAGAGAAAAATCATGCACATATGACCTTTTTTCACCCTTCTTGCATCTAAACTACTCTTTATTATGTGTGTGTGGGGGACTTAGTTTCATTCAGTATACGTTTATTGAGCAGCTACTACTTGTGGAGGATAGAGAGACCAATTACATGAAGATCACATTTACTAAGACTCTACATTATAGAAGGGGAGATAAAGAAAGTCTTCATGGGGTAGGCAGCCTCTGAGATGGGTCTGCAAGAAGAGTAATGGGGAAAGGGAGATGAGGAGAGGATGAGAATGAGAGAAAGTGAGGGTGAGAGTATGGGGGAGTGGTGGTGACTACTGTGTTTCCCCCAAAATAAGACCTATCCATAAAATAAGCCCTAGCAGGATTTCTAAGCATTTGCGCAATATAAGCCCTACCCCGAAAATAAGACCTAGTGATGGGCATGGCTACGCGTATCTGCACAACCCATGCATTTCGTCGCGGAGCGGTAAAGATGAGCAGCCCTTTTTATCTGCCCCATGAGAGCTCTATTGCTCTACATGAGAGATTGGGGCCAATGGTTCTAAAGAAAATAGAGTTGCAAGAAATTCAGGATGGAATTCGGGGTTTGGAGAGTTATGATGATGTTCCAGAAGAAGACGACTTAGCTATATTTGAATAAATGTAGATTGTTGTACCGTACTTAAAAAAAATAACACATCCCCTGAAAATAAGCCCTGGGGTGTCTTCTTGAGGAAAAGTAAATATAAGACTTGTCTCATTTTCGGGGAAACATGGTACATGGTATATTGTTAAGAAGGGAGCAGCACTTCAAAGGCATTTCTTTTGACAACAATAAGGCCTGGAGCACTAGGAAATGTGTCAACATGGTAAATGGGTTTGGGGTAGATTGTGCAAATGTTTGAAGTGCTACAATTTGAATTAAGTTCTCCTCTCCCACCTATACTGTAAACAGGATACAATTGTATTCTTTCAGTATGAACCTGGACAGGGGCCAGAGAAGGTACTTACAGAGGATTGTTAACTAAGATATACAAGTAGATAGAAACCTTCACCTTTCCAATGAAGAAAGAGGGTATTCACTGTAATGAGAAATTAACTGCTTAATAAAGCAATTCTGATATATTGTCAAAAACATTAAAATGACTGAACATATCTCCAAATACCTATTTACCAATTCTTTTGGTGGAAACTGTCTATTTCTGTCCTTGCCCATTTGTGTATGAAGCTTAATATCTTCCCTCTCATTGGAATGAACTCTTTATCTATGTTCAATAGAATGTAACCCTTTTATGTCAATATTGAAGCAAATTAATTTTCACTTTTTTCAATTTTTGTTAAATCTATTGATGTTTTCCTTTGTGAATCCCAGTCCTTTGAAGCTTTAAAAGCTCTCTAAAGATCTGTTAAATAATTTTATTTTTTGCTAGCTTTTCTACAATTTCATTAGCTTACATGAAGTCTATTCTGTTTGTAGTTTTCTTGTATATTTATGTGTGTGGGGAGGGTGAATCTATATTGATTTCCGAACTGTTAACTAGTTTTGTCAAGACTATTTATAAACCCTTCTTTTCTCTATTATATTTACTGAACTTTATTGTATGTACTGCTGAAAGGACTCTTATCAAATAGGAATGCCTGCTACTGCCTGACTGGCAAGCTGTTTTTTCCCCTGCCCTGTATCCTTCTAAGTGAATCTGATGCCATGTGTGGCCTACTGGGTCTGAATGTTCAGTAGTAACATGTAAAAAGAAGACTGCCCTGGTGGGTGCTACAGATTAGGTAATGTCTGAAGGGGGATTTCTCATAGCTCATTGAGGGGATGAATATACCAAGAAGGTCTTCAACTGAGGGTGAGTAGATAAAAGAAGGCAGGGCACCAAAAGAAGGGAAAGATCATTCAGAGAGAAGGCAGAGCATGCCAAGCAAATTCTTCTACCTCAAAATTTTGCCTGGGACCAGCAAGATACAGATTCAAAGTTGTTCTGGCACATATGCCACAGGTGGCCTCCCTTAGTTTAGGCCCACCTCTAACATCTGCAGGGCCTGGGGCAAGTGTGTAAATGGAAGTCCATGGTACCTATGTTTATTTATTTACTTATTTATTTTTGAGACAGAGTGTCACTCTGTTGCCCGGGCTAGAGTGCCGTGGCGTCAGCCTAGCTCACAGCAACCTCAAACTCCTGGGCTTAAGCAATCCTTCTGCCTCAGCCTCCCAAGTACCTGGGACTACAGGCATGCGCCACTATGCCTGGCTAATTTTTTTCTATATATTTTTAGTTGCCCAGCTAATTTATTTCTATTTCTATATTTTTAGTAGAGATGGAGTCTCACTCTTGCTCAGGCTGATCTCAAACTCCTGACTTCGAGCGATCCTCTCACCTTGGCCTCCCAGAGTGCTAGGATTACAGGCATGAGGCACAGGTACCATATGTTTAAATATTTAAGTTACACATTAAACTTACAAACTGCTAAATATGTACTAACCTTTCACCTTGACAAATAGGTCTTCATAAGGACCTGGAAAGTTAGCTTCTATTAAGAATTCTTGGGTTCCTCAGAGTTCCTCCCCAGAATATGACATCTTAGATATCTGGCCCTTGGCCTGCCTTCCTTCCCCCCCGCCCAACCCCCAGCTCCATCCCTAATCTTAGAGCTTTTCTAGGCTATGGCTGATATCCCAAGGTATAAGAAGCACATATTTTATAACCACTTAACAAGGCCACTAACTCCTCATCTTAGAATGGTATCTTTTGCCATTCCTCCTGTACTCATTTCTGGTATAGTCGTCTCTTGGTATCTGTGGAGGATTGGTTCCAGGACTCTCCTCTCCTCTTTAAATACCAAAATCTGTAGATGTTCAAGTCCCTGATATAAAAAGGCATTGTATTTGCATGTAACCTACACACATATCCCGTATACTTTAAATCATCTCTAGATTACTTGTAATACCTAATACAATGGAAATACTAGGTAAATACTGTATTTTTATTTTTTTATTGTTCTGTTATTTTAAATTTTTATTTCTTTGAATATTTTCAATTGAATTCAAGGATATAGAACCTGTGGATACGAAGAGCCAACTCTACTTAATTCTGGGTCAGTTAAGGTTCTTAGTCACAAGGAGCATAAATAAACCCTGGTTGATTTAAGCAGAAAAGGAGTTTATTAATAGGAGACTGGATTGCTCACAGAATGGCAGGGAGGCCTGTAAACCAAGAGTGGTGCTATGCAGTCAGAAACCTAACCCTAATCTGATCTGATGAGGGCACTACTGCGCCCTACACAGCTGCTGTAGCCTGCACCATTGTCTCTGCTAATGTTAGATGTTGCACTGCATTCCAAGTGCTACTACTACAACTATCCCTGTAATCTTCCATCCTGCCACCTGAGAGTTCCACATGGTCTTTGTTTTTTGTCACCAGCTATTACGTGAGTGGATGTGTCTGGCTCATGAAACCTATGTTATATGCCCATATCCTAACTGCCAAGGAGAGAAAATATTTGGCATTTTTAGCTTGATAGGGCTTTGTCCCTTATCAAGACTCTTAAGATGAAGGATTCTCCAAATACTAGAAGAGGGTTCAGATGTTGGGATGGCCAAAACAATGAGAAATGCCCTCTACACATTAGTTCTAGACTCAAGTCTACTTTTAACTGCCTGGCAGACCTTGATCATGACACTTAGCCTTTCTGGGTTGACAATGACTCCTCGATAAAATGATGAGATTGGTTTAGTAATCTCTAAGATCTCTTTTTGCATCCTAAAAAATTCTGTTTCTTTGAAAAAAGATTAGCTTGAAATATTTTGCTACTTCTAAAATTTAAATGTAGTGTAAGATGCTGTTTATCAAGTTTTAGAAACTGAGGATTGTTCTAATGCCCATCTAGATATCAAAAATTGATTTGTCACCATTTCCAGGGTCCTATATTTACAACTCTTTTCTTTTTTCTAGACATTTTTCCTGTCCAGTTGCTTAAAGAAGTGGTTCCCAACCTTTTTGGCACCAGGGACCAGTTTCATGGAAGACAATTTTTCCATGGTCGGAGCTCAGGCGGTGATGCCAGTGATGGGGAATGGCTGGAAATACAAATGAAGCTTTGCTCACTTGCCCAACACTTACATCCTGCTGTGTGTCTGGACAATTTTTCCACGGACTAGGGGTGGGGTGGGAGGAAGCTCAGGCAGTGATGCACAGGCCAGTGACTGGTACCCAGCTGTGTGTGTGAGGGAGTTGGGGAGCACAGACTTAAAGGACTAAGATCACGTGACCTCTAATCAATGTTGTTTAACAATGGTGCCTCCTAGTGGATTAGAAGACTACAGCTACAAGGGACAGCAAATAATAAGATAGGAATAGCAGACCTCTTGTTTAGTTGTTTATGTTAACATACTTCTCTGTATGATTTTCTAAAATTCCCAGAAAAAAAGGAAGACAGATAAAAGCAACAGCTCCTGTTCTGTTCTACTATGTAGGAACTTTACTGTTAGCCCTCAGTATTCTTACTAATCCTCACAGCTAATTACCACCCTTCCTAACCTCCAACGCTAAAATGACAGGGAAGAACCTCCAGATACAAATCACAGTGAGTTACATTACAGAATCTTAGAACAGGAAATTTAATTAAAAGACCTGCTTTAGGTTAGTAACTAATTAGGCAGACAGGACTAGAACCTCAGTCGCTTGATTTTTAGCCCACTGTACAGCTCCATGTTTCCTGTTCACCATTTTTTATATTATATATTTTATTATTATTCTTTTTTTTTTTCTATTATTCTTTTTTAATAGAGATGGGGTCTTGCTCTTGCTCAGGCTGGTCTCGAACTCCTGAGCTCAAACGATCCGCCTGCCTCGGCCTCCCAGAGTGCTAGGATTACAGGCGTGAGCAACCACGCCAGGCCTATTCACCTTTTTAAAGAAGGAGGTTGCCCTTGCCTTAACATGGACTTCAGGGGTTATTGAGAGAATGGTGATATTCTACTTTTTTAAGGCGATTGTTTTTTTTAATTACTGCAAATTTTCACAAGTTCTTTCCCAGCTGACCAGGAGACAGACAGGGTTTCAGGGTGCTAGGTAGGAACTAAGTTTCTAAGCTACTATTGTTTCTACACTCAAAATGAGGTCTGTAGACTTCAACTAAGATACTGGTTACTAAATGGCCCCAGTTATGCTTACACAGGGCTGTGTCCAAAAGCAAAGTCCTAGACTTTCTCTCTTTTCTACCCAGTCCTCTCCACCCAAATCTCTCAACTTCATTCATTTAAAAAAAAATTGCTATGTAAATACCTTACATGTAATTCTTTATCTACTAGATGTATTAGTTCAGCTGGTTTAAACACATTTTTGTTTTAAGTTTTTTAGACCTTTGATCTAGTCCTGCTTACTTTTGCAGGTGGGAGCTGGGATGGAACCTCTGCCACCCCAAACCAAATCAATCATAATCACTGTATCAGTTTGCTTTCTATTCTGCATAAGTTCTTGTAACTCTGATATGGGTGAGTATCTTTGATTCTTCCTAATTTTCTCTAGCTCTTCTTTCCACTTTTCTCTCTAGAAATAAGTTGTCCCTCTTTGCTCCTCAAAGTCTTGTTTTTTTTTATTCAGAGGCAGGTTCGTCGCAGTCCCTGCCACCACTGACAGAACCCTTCAAATGATGTAGATATGAAAACTGCAACAAGTTCCTTCTAGTTGCTTGTGGAATTCAAGGATTTAGGGTCATTCTTTGTCAGTTCTACTTCTGGCATAACTTCTGTTTATTTATTTCACAGAACATCTAAAGAACTGTAAACAATCATGCCAATCCCGATGTGGCCTTGAAGATGAGGAAGGTGGGCTAATTTGGAAAATGATCTCACCTTGAACAAACACACTGGGGATTATAAAATAATCATAAAGTTAATCATTAGTTTTCTGTTTTCATTTTACTGCCATTTGCACTCTGAAATCAAACTAGCTGGTGTAATTCTTACTTCTAGGCAAGTTCCTAGCTAAATTGAAAATGTTAATGTTGGTAATTATAAACTACAGATGTATATAGATATAAACAAAAACAGAGGCATAAGCACAGGTATCTGCCCAAGAATAAATTGTTCCAACTTAGCAAGAAAAATGGAACCATTATTGTGTTCTCAGGAGAACATCCCATATGCTCATGAATTATTTCCAAATTTCAGACATTACCAAGAAAAAATTAGGAGTCCTTGAATGTTCAAATAATATCATGGCCAATTTGCAAATAGCAACAAAACTCTTTACATGGACAAATAAAGCCAGCAGTTAACTAAACTGATCCTTGAGTATTACAGGAAGACACAGATACCTAAATTTATTATCTTCATAGATTATGATTTTTATATCAGTCACTTCTTTGGAATAAGATACTGAAGGCTCCTGTTAAATGCAGGTATGTTAATAGCTAACTGAGCATTTAACTGTGTCAAGTGCCATTTTAAGTGCTTTACAAGTAGTAACTTATTTTATCCTCATAACACTAGGAGATAGGTACTATTTTGCAGATGAGGAAATTGAGGCTTAGGAAAAATGTTATATACTAATAATTTGTCCAAGGTCATATAGTTACAAAGTAGCAGAGCCAGGATTTGAACCTAGGCAATCTGGCTCAAGGTTCCTGAGCTCTTAACCTTGAATCCTGAGGCTCATAAAAAGAATTTATGACAATAACAGTGAAGATGATAGTAACATTATCTAGTGTTGTGATTATCAGAGTATTTTCACATTTCATTTCATTCTCACAAGTTGATAGGATAGAAACTGAGGTGCCAAGAGGTGAAATGGATCATGCACTAATGGTAATGACTCCTAAACTCTTATCTCTAAGCCCCAATTCTTCTCCTGGAGGTCAGACTCATATAGGCAGTTCGGATTGGACTTCTACAAGTAGATGCCCACAAACTCAAATGATTTTGAGTTAATTACTAATTTTCTTTCACAAACTTTATTTCTATACAAAGTGATAATGTTTCTTCAATTGGGAAAGTTTGGGGCTATCATCTCTTTGAGTAAGCTTCTCCTCTTCATCAGTCCCTTTATGCTAGAATTCCTGTTTACATATGTTGGATATTTTCAATCTGGCCTCCAGACTCTCAGCTTCTCTTTTGTACTTAGCATCTTATCATACTTAACGATAAAGAGGCACATGCAATTAACCTCAGTGGGCTGTTGAGAGGAATTAAGAGACAATAAAAAAGTGTAAAGTATAGCAAGCAGTTACAAGCATCATCAATGTTCTTTTCTTGTCCCTTAATATGGAATGCTTCAAGAATTTGCATGTCATCTTTGTGTAGGAGCCATGCTAATCTTCTGTGTATCGTTCCAATTTTAGTACATGTGCTAAAGTGAGCACATCAATGGTTTTATTACATGTCCAGACTCATCTCCAGTCATTCCCTCATTTTGAACCTTGTTCCAAAGTCATAGCCCACCATTATTAGTAGTGCCCCAACCACACAAGCTGACTCATATTTCTGGCCATTCCACATGCTCTTTGCCCTGCCTGTAATGCATATCACCTTTCCCACTTATGCAGTCAATTTGCCATCTATATTCTGTTAGACTCTCATATCTAGAACTTCAGCCCAAGCATGGAAAGGGCAGTGGGTTTTTATTTGCCCCTGGATGAACATGGAACAGATTCCTGATTCAAAAGAAGGTTATTCATAGAGGTCAATAATTTAGGATACTTACTTCTAGAAAAATAGAGGGAAACTGAGACAATCAGATAAATTCGTTCGCTCAATTATGTGTATTTTTTCTCTGGAATGTGAAGTAAGAAAAGCAGAAATAAATTACTTGGGCTTCAAGGTCATGCAAATTTGGAAACTGGGCAGCCTATTTTGGGGTTATGTCCAAGCCTTTGAGTAAATAGGGAAAGCTGGTCTTTCCAGAGCAAAGTAGATGCAAAACTCTGAGGATTGAAGACAGTAGTAACTTTAGCTTCTGAGGTCTTTTTTTCTAGTTCCTGTGAGTCCTGGCTTCATTCTGTTTTCTTTGTTTAAATTTCATGAGATTTCTATATCTTTATAAAATCTTTACTACTTTCGTCTAGTTTCATCTCTGCCATTACCACCTGGCAAATTCTCGATCATCTTCAAATCTCAGTATCACCTCCTCTGTGATGGCTCTTTCTCTTCCTCTCTTCATCTCTCTCTCCTTCCTCTGATTGTGTTTCCATGTTTAACTATCTCTGTCCTGAGATTCTAGCTATATCCCACAGAAAAAAGGCATTAAGAAACAAAATTACTAAATAGATAAGGTTGGTGACAGACCAAGGACAATAACATAGGCCTCTACATTTGTCCTCTAATGTTCTTTCACTCACTATATCTCTCACTAAGGAAATGAGATATCAGATAGGAATAAAAAAATGGCAGTAAAGATATACCAATAGATACTGAATAGGGTGCACATCTCAGAAATGAGCCAGAATGGGACCTGTGCATAGCATGAACATTGGGCACTGGTTAAGGAAGTTTAGTGAAGGACAGAAGTAAGAAGTATCCAAACCCTTCATTTTCCTACAATATTGTTCTTGACATCCTCCTCTCTTTACCTGGCTTCTGTGACCCCTTGCTGTTGTGATTTTTCTCCTATCTCTTCAGCTGTTCCTTCTCTACCTCATTTGCTTGCTCTTCCTCCTGTTTTACAACCTCTAAAATTTGGGAGAACTTCAGTCCTCATCTTCTTTCCTTTTCCCTCTATGTATTCTTCTAAATCATCTAAATAGTAACCTTCTCAAATCTCTGTATTCATCTGAGATCTTTCTCTGTGCTCCTAATCCACATATCCAACTTCCTATTTAACAATTTCATTCAGATGTCCTACAGAGACTTCAAACTCAACATGTCCAAAGTATTTCATCATCTACTTTCAGGGTTGCCCAGGTTAGTCAGTGGCACTATCAAATATCAAGTACTCAAGCCAGAGATGGAGTGTCAACTTTGACTCCTACTCCTTCTTTACTTCTTTTATCCAATCATCAAACCCCATGCCTTCTAATTCCTAAATCTCTGCAAACTATATTTACTTCCTTTGCTCTTTACTGACACTGATCTATCTTAGCCATCAATGTCCACACTGAACTACTGTGATGGCCTTCCAATTCTCCCCACATTCAAATGTGTTCCTTCCAACCCCATAGTTATACTGCAGCCAAAAAATTCTTTTAAAAATGATAATCTGATCTTGTGGTACTATCTTGTGATAGTATCCACATTTTTAAGATAAATTCCAAAACCCTTGCCATGTCTAAAAAGGCCCATAAAGATCTTGCTCCTATTTTCAAGAACCTCTTGAGTCCTCAATGGTGTACATAAGAAATACGAAGACTATCTTTCAGACAAGTAGTATTTTTTAGAGTCTGGCAAAAAGACAGAACAAGTATATCTTTTACATCTCCTACTAAGAGTCAATGACACTGCTTACTATCTGTAAGTAAACAACCAGCAGAGGGACAAATGGCCTTATCTTTACTTCTGAGTATTACAAATTCTCTTGGACCCAGTGACCTTATAATGATAAGAAATCTACTTTAGTTAACAGCATTCTGATCAAGTCCACAGATATGAATGAAGGACATAAAATAAATCAGAATTTATCTATGACTCTCTGTCCAGACTTATACATATGATTACAGGTTTATAATAAGGTAAGCTATATACTAATCAATATGACTGAGAGATTAGTTCAGTTCTTTAAACACAATTTAAAATTAAAGCCTACAACCCTCATACAATGCTGGTGGGAATGCAAAGTGGCATAACATTTATGCAAGGAATTTGGCATTAGCGATAGTATGAAATGATGTATATACAAGTACATTCATGTAACAGAAGACTGGAAACAATCCAAATGTCCATTAATAGGGGAATGGTTTAATAAACTATTCTACACCATAATGAAGTATTAAGCAGGTATAAACAGGAATGAAAAAGATGTCTACATACTGCTATGGAGTGATCCCCAGTGTTTTCGTATTGTTAACTTAAAAAAAATCAAGGTTTAAAAGAGAATATATGACAGTGTGGAAGAAGCGGGTGGTGATACAAAAATATATACATATCTTATATTTTCAAACAAAAATAATAGAAAAATAAAATAAAAGCTAATTTTTTAAAATAGTTTCCTTTAGTGCAAGAAAGTGAATGTGGACAGGAATGCAAACCAGACCTTTCTGAATAAACTCTATTCAGAGATTTGACTTTGTGTAATCATATAAATGTTTTTCATAATTTAAAAAACAAAATTAAAGCAAGAAGGAAAAAAGGCAACCCTGAAAATTAAAAACAAACTGATGTAGATCTCTGAATAAGCTCAGTGGACTGCATCAATGTTAATATCTTGGTTGTGATATCCTACTAGTTTTGCAGAAGGTTAATGTTGGGAGAAACCGGGCAAAGTCTACAACAATCTCTCTGTATTATTTTATAGTTGCATGCAAATCTACAATTATATCAACAATAACTTCAATTAAAAAAAA
>VBSM01001483.1:8127831-8159671 GCA_008086735.1 Cheirogaleus medius | reverse complement strand
GGTACTAACTGATCAACATTAAGGTGCTCACATGGTAGTAATATTCATTGGGTACCAGTCAGGTGGGAGGTGTGGTGGGGTGGGGTGGGTGAACTCACAACTAATGGATGTGCAGTGCACTGTATGGGAGAAGGGCACACTTGTAGCCCTGGTTTGGGTGAGGCAAAGGCACTATATGTAACCAAAATGTTTGTACCCCCATAATATTCTGAAATAAAAAAAGGAGGGTGCTGTTAATAAGGACTCACAGGCTTAAACGGAGGCAGTCTCAGGAAAACCAGGACTCAGATCACTTTAGAGAGTCACACAGAATTGGTAGAGGGTCAGTTTATACCTCCATGTTAGAAAATAGCTTGGTATTCCCTAGGAAAACTAAAGTTGTATAACACATATTCTAAAACCTATCAAGTCTACTCCTAGGTCTATACCCTATGTGAATGTGTACTTAGGTGCACAGGGATACATGTACAAGACTGTTTACAACAATATTGTTCAAAATAGCCAAATCTGTAAACCATCCAAATACTCATTAACATTAAAATGAATAGTGAAAGTTTGTTTGCTGCAATACTATATAGTGATAAAATAAAAGAACAGCTACACAAAGCAACCTGGATAAATCACAGAGGCCAAAAAAAGAGAGTATATATTGTAGGATTCCATTTAAATAAAGATTTTTAAAAACCAGACAATATTGAATTTTATTATTTGGGGATACCTATTTCGATGGTATGGATACAAAAGCACAGAAGTGAAGTCCAGATTAAAGTTATTTCTGAGAGAAGGGAGATATGATCAGAAAGTGGAATTCAGGGGCCATAGTGGTGCTGGTAGTTTTTTTTATCTTTTGACTTGGGTTGTTCATTTGACAATAATTCCTTAAGCTGTATGTTTATGTGTATGCATTTTTCAAAATATGATGTATCATACAAAAAATTAAGTGTGATGTATATATTTGTGTATATTCATATACTCTTTTACCCAGTAATCTTACTTCCAGAAATGTATTCTGGGGAAACAAAGTAATCAAGTAGTGTGAACAAAATTTAATCCTATGCACACACACACACACACACAAAAGAATAAATGTGGTGTGACAGGCATTCAAGATATAAAAATTATATAGCAATTATGTAATAGGTAGTACTGAGTATAGTAAACATACAAATGCTTTTTTAAAAAGGAGTATGAACAAGTAATTCTGTACAAGAATATTAATCATAACATTATTTCTAATACAGAAAAACAAAAAACAATGCAAATGTTCAATTATAGGGAAACTATTAAATATGGCACATGCACACACTTAGACATCTTAATGCAGTCATTAAAATACTGTATCTAAAAATATTTAATGGTATAGCAAACTGCTTAAAATTAAGTGAAAAGAATCAGGAAACAAAATTGAATGTGTAAAATGATCTCAATTAATGTAATTGTGATAATGAGTACAAACAGGACATGTTCTAAATTGTTCACTGATTAACTTTTGTGAATGGCATTATTTTTGCCATTATAATATTCCATAATTTCTAAATGTTTACAGGGTATGTGTATTGTAAAGGTTGTTTATATTAAAAACTACTCATAATTTTTATTCTTAAATGAAAACACTACATTTCTTTTAAAGAACAGAAAATTAACAGGATTTTCTTCATATTTTGTATGTATACAAATGTATTCAAAATTATTTTAGTGTCTTAAAGATTAGTTTTCATAGACAAAAAATTACTAGAGTGACAACTTCAAAGGTATTTCTAAGACAGTAGCACCAGAATACAGTTTATTTTCTAATGTAGCATTCAAAGCTTAAAATCTATTCTACATTGTAACATCTCAATCTAGGATTTGTTTTATACAAAAATCTGGCCACCTAATTTTTTAAAAAAAAGATGTTAAACTGATACGGTAGTTACAGTGTAAAGTTTTTAAAAAAACACCAAAACACCAAAAACCTAAACCCTATAATTATCTTTACTGGCAATTGCAGCACCAGGAATTTATCATCTCAAAACTCTTCTTCTATTTATCTCTATTTTAGTTCATACAGAAGAGTTAAAATAGCGGGCCTAAACTACTACTTTGTGATAGGTTTGGAAGGCCTGCATCTAAGGTTGGCCCTTGATGGGCATCTAGGAACGTGGATTTCAGGAGGTACCCTACATTCCTAATTAAAAAGAGTGGCTCCCTGTGTCTTACCTGTTTGTGCAAACAGTATGATTTATGCTGAACACCTGCTTTCTTTCTGGGAGTCTGGAATTTGGTGTGTGCCAGGTAGAGGGTGCCTGTGTGATCAGCTCCCAATAAAAACCCAGGGTACTGAGTCTCTAAAGAACTTTCCTGGTTGACAACATTTCACACCTGTTGTCATTACTCATTGCTGAGAGAGGACTCTTGGAAGCTTGAGCTTGGTTTCCTGTGGCCTTTGACCCACGCACCTTTTTCTTTTGCAATTTTGCTTTATCTATTTTAGCTGTAATAATTCATAGTTGTGAATATGACTATATGCTGAGTCCTTTGAGTTTTCTTAGTGAATCATCACACCTGGGGGTGGTCTTGGGGACCCCTGACACACAGTTCTTAAAACTATAATGAACTAAACATTTTGATACAGTGAATCAAGAGAAATGTTTAATTTGCTGAATGAATAGCAATTTATGTCACAGATAAAAAGGAAAAATCAAAATAGATCAGATAAGACTAGCTATAAAAATATGTGCCAATCTCCAAATACATTAAAATGCTACAGTCCAGATTTTTATTGCCTGATACGAGATAAACATATTTTCCCTTGAGTAGCAAGTTTGCTGGTAAATAGTAATCAGTTCCACTCAATCAGTATAAATGAGTTTCACAAACACTCCCTTCCCCAGGCATAAATACTGGACAAAATAAAATTTTAGGAATAAAGAACTTTCCGTTTATCTCCTTTGTGAGCTTCAAAAAAAACCCAAAAAACAAACTGTTAATATTATTTTAAAAGATATAAACTATTGTTTTCATGTCAGATGTGTTTTAAATCCTATTTAATTACTGTAAAAGTCTCCCTGTGGTATATGTAATCATTTTATAATAAGGTAATTAAAATTCCTTGGCCAGCCAATTTAGGATTTACAGCTTAACTCAAGTACCAGACACTACTAAAGACAAGCTCAAATATGTGTTACTTAGAAATAAATATTTAATTTGGGGGATAACATAACTCAGCCCTCTCTTCAAAACTGAACCTATATTTTAAAATACATTTTGCAAATTGCTGTAGACAGGTTCAAATTTAATTGTAATCCCAAAGCAATGAATGTACAAACATGCAGATGTCTAAAAACACTACTGTTTGTGTTGGAGAAATGACAACATAGTCTCTAAATCATATTAGCCCTACTTTACAATTCAATCATCTCTTGGCCTGCCCTGCCCCATTAGAATCCATATCTGTTGAAAGTGAATTTCTAGGGTTGGGGCCTGGGTATATGTTTGTTTAACAACCTCTACACAGGATTTTCCAACATAACTTTTGAAATTTACTGCTCTAATCTTTTCTAATTCTAAACTTCTGGTTCTGTGAGTCTCTGTATTTAAATATGCTTTAAACTTATAAACCATTTGTAATTAAGTGGATATCAACTAGCTCTAAGGATTTTCTAACATGATAAGCAACATTATTGGGCAATATAATTTCATGACTTCAGTCTGGGAAGAAATAGGGAGTAGCGTTGGTTATACACAGTCTGTGGCAAATACAGATATGGATACCATATCAATAAACTCACCGATAATCCAAATATGTTGTTTTGTCTAGCCTTTTCTCCACCAAAATGATAAGAGCTGTTTCCAAGCAGCCAACAAACAAACAGCAAAGTTAAACTGACCTAGTTTCATTTGTTTTCCCTTTCCTTGTCTATTCTGTATTGTTGTCATGTTAGAAAACTATAAAAAGGATCCAGATAACCCATAACCTGAGCAATGAGCCCCTGCATACCAGCGGTAATTACATCTATTGCCAAGAAACATGGAACTAATTCTGGAGTAGCTTAGTCTGTGTTGCAGCTATAGAAGCAATCTTTCACCTAGCCAGTAGGTGGAACCACACACAACTGTATTGGCTTTGCTCTTTGATCTACATGACCTTAAATCTTATAGCAATGGATGTTTTTGGTTGGTTGGTTCACTTAAAACCTAGGAGATGAAGGATACAAAAAACTGGGCAAGGCCAATTGGTGAGGTAAATTTATAAAACAATGATACAAAAGAGAAGTTTTATATTTCTGTGTTGTTTCTGGCTGTTTTGAGAAATAACTAAGGTACGTTGTGAATTTATAATACACTTCCAGATTCCCCAGAGCTAATAAAACAATTCTAAATTTAGAAATCTGTCATTTAAAATCATGTTCAATCAGGGAAAATTGAACATCAACCGAACATGACATGATATTAAGTAACTGTTGTTGACTTTGTTATAGTCATTTTTTAAAAAAGTCCTTATATGTAAGAAATACAAACAGGAATTTTTATAGGTGAAATAACATTGTTTTAGAAATTTCCAGGAGGAAAAAAAACAACAGGAAAGGAGAGATAGAACAGAAATGGCAAAATGTTTTGATAACTGTTGAAGCTTGGTGACCAGTGTGCTGGGGTTCATTATACTATTCTCTCTTTTCATTTAAAACTTTCCATAATAAAAGGTTAAAAAAATGAAAATAGAAATCCATGTTCTAGTGATTTGGGTTAAGGTCTGGATTAGGTCACTGACAAATAATCCAACTTTAATGAGGTCTCATCTCAATATACAGCTATTGATGAATTAGTTTCATCACAACTGAAGCACACAAAATTAGCTACATAAAATCCCATATAGACTGCTTCAACACTGAGGAACTAAAACTAACCTGTTAAATCCACTGGAAATAATACTTTATAGTTATAAAGCACCTCACCATTTACAAAAGGACTTCACATACAGTTTCTCATCTTGTTCTCATAATCTTATGAATATTTTCAAGGTAAGAAAACTGAGGCTCAGAGAAATTACAAGACTTGGCCAATGTCACATAATTAGTAAAAGTGAGAGCTGGAATGCTAGCCCAGGTTTTATGACACCAAAGACCTTCTTCTTTCTACTACATTGTCATTTAGTCCCCTTCCATACAAATAGCATACATTGTGAAATTTAGATGAATTTTTAAAATTTGCTTTTTATGTTTTACATTATATAGTACATAAAACCTGGTTTTTAGTTTTCTCATAAAATAAACATGGAGAGAAACATTTCTTGAATAAAGGATAAAATTAAACCAGAAAAGTAATTTAAAAGGAATTATAATATCTTAAAATTGGGAGGGATGTTAGAGGCACTCTCCAGTCCAGAATTACAACCCATCTTCAGCCCTCTTAGATGGACCCAGCTTCAGCTTGAGCATTCTACTGAGGAACTACATAGTCTGTGAGATAGCTTGCTTCATTTATGGAATAAGTCTAATGATTAAAGAGACCTTCCTTAGTTAGAGGTGAAATCTGCTACTTGTTGATTCTAGTTACAGCCTCCGATGCTACATTGAATAAGCATAGAATCTTTTTATACATGATGATCTTTCAAATAACTGAAGACATTGATCATGTTCTACCTATGGGCTTCTGCTTTGGAAAATCTTTTAGCAGAAAAAGAAAACTAATACATTAACAGTTAACTAAAGCTTCCCTGTCTTCTCAAGAGCTCTTCCGTGCCAGTGGTCTTCAACCTGGGATTTGGGTATCTTTGGGAGTACCCAAAGTCCTTCCAGGAGACATATGAACTAGGATATTTTTCAGGCAATCAATTTCCATATCTTAATTTGCCATAATTTGGTCTGTCTGAAAACAAGTCTGTGGTCTGCTAATTTTCCTTTTACATCTCCACAACTACAATCTCCCATCTCAAAAGACCAGGCTGTCTAGCTTCAAAGAGACAATTGAGGAATGTACAACTCCTGAGGGAGGGAGAGACCCTTAAGAGCAAAACAAAAACATAAAGAGGGCTTGAGGAAAAAAAGGGAGTTGCCACTGCACTTCATTCAGGCAATATAGTCATGGCAAAGCCTGATCTATTTTAGAATTTGAAATCAATGGTGAGGTGAGTGTCACAGGTGTGTCTATTAACACTTTAATTTTATTTGAAAAATGAAGTCAGAATTTTTTCTGAAAGAAAATGAGTCTGATTTGGCTGAGTGATTTGACAATGAGGACTAGCTTTGCCATGTAGGTCACGTAGCAGACATTTTCCATATGGTGAACGAGATAAATATGCAGCTCTACAGTTGTGAAGAAAATATATTTGAAAGAATATTCAAGACACTGAAAATTATATTCTCATAATAAAAGTTTTTATATATCAACTTAAAAATATGTGAGAGGGGTACGTAAGTTTTTCAAAATTCTCTTACTAGGTTTGCCAGCAAAGATTTTGAAGGCCATGACTTTATGACAGAATTTGCAGGCTCTTTCTCATTCTGGTTATCCCCTTCTGCAAACATTCCAGTGTCCTGTTTTCGATGAACACTCCAGGGAGAATAGTGGGAGTGTGGCTTTGTTCTGAATACTATATACTTCTAATTAATGCAGCCTACCATTCCATTCAGGACTTTTAAAGCCGTTGCAGACAACTAAAACATTTACATCTTTTTCATATAAGTAGTTACAACTAAATTCACACTGATCTTGTACTTATATATTTGAATGAAGGTTTTTATATCAACTGCTTTTATTTTATTTTTAATTTTGACTCTTTTATTTATTTTTTTTTTAAATTTCAGAATATTGTGGGGGTACAAACATTTTGGTTACATACAATGCCTTTGCCTCGCCCAAGCCAGAGCTACTGCTTTTAAAATTTCACCTTCTCTGTTTCAGCTCCTTTGCTACAAACTTGTAAAAAGTAATTTCAAATTTTGATACAGACAGCCAATGTGTCAGCTAGCCCTCTGTGGTAGGCAGCTTGTGAAATGGCTCCTAGTGATCTCCACCTGCTGGTATTTAGGCCCTGGTGTAATCCCCTCCTCTTGTGTGTGGGCTGGATCCAGTGAGTTGTTTCTAACTAAAAGAATATAGCAGAAGTGATGGTGTGCAATTTCAGAGATTAGGTTACAAGACTGTGGCTTCTGTCTTGCTCACACACTCTCTCTTGCCTTCTTTCTTGCTTGCTCTGATGAAGCAAGCTGCCATGTTGTGAGCTGCTCTATGGATAGGCCCGCATGAAAAGAAACCAAAGGAGGCTTTGGGCCAACAGATTATAAGGAACTGAGGCCCTCAGTCCCATAGCCTGTGAGGAGCTGAAGACTGCCAACAACCACGTGAATGAGCTTGGAAGTGGATCCACCCTCCAGTGGAGCTTTAAAATGACTTCAGCCCTGGTCAACACCTTGACTACCACTTCATGAGAGACTCAGAGCCAGAGGACCTGGCTAAATTGAATCCACATTCCTGATGCACAGAGACTGAGATAATAAATGTGTATTGTTTTAAGCCATTAAGTTTTGGGGTTTTTGTTATGAAGCAATAGATACTGATTATATCTTCTAACCTTGGTAACTTTTGAATATTTAAGCAATTATTACCTTCGTTTTTTTTCCAAATATAAGTCACTGATTATAATTTTGAACAGAATAAGATCAAAGACAAAACCTTGCAAAGTGCCCTATAAAGCTTTACACAATCTCTTTGGAACAATCATCCAATCAACTATGGACTAGCTCACATTTCTCTATCTTACTGAAAAAAATTCTATGATAAACATATCAAGTGGCTTACTGAAATCAAGATACACTGTGATCTATAGACTTGCCCTCATATGCCAACATAGTGATTATATCAAAAAAGGAAGTCAAGTCTGTCATTAGTTTTTAGTTACCAGACAGGCTTGCTACATGGAGGCCTCCACTCTTCTCCCACTCTTCTTCACTAAGACTTCTATTGGTCAGAATTTTATATTTTGGGGCCTCCTATCCATCTGAACTCTATTTCCTTTTGGATCCTCTTCTCTGAAGTGTGCTGAAAGTGTGAGGGTAACTGAATATGTCTAGTTCTTGCTTCCTTTGCCATTGTAAACTTTAAGATGAGATAATCCTTTTTTGTGACTTTAGTTCTTTCTAAACAGATAAGTTTGCAACTACTGTTAAATTTCAAGAGAAAAGTGTTAGCATTATACAAAAGCAGCATTGCTTAAAATTTTACCCCTTAAGAAATAAAATGCACACTCACAATTCAAAAACCATGTAAAGCATTCCATCTGAGCTGTATGTCTCCAATAACTCTACAATGTGTGGATGTTTCAGCATATGACAGATACTGGCTTCTCGCTTTAGATCTGCAAAACAAACATATAATATACTTCATTAGGTAGGAACAAAAGACAATTAGGGTGAATGATGAATGAATGGATGTGATCTATGGTAACATGAAGACTTGTCTAACTAAATAGATGAAATCCCCCATTTAAACTAAGCTTAACTTTTTACACTTTAAAATCTTTGACAATTTAACTTTTTATATTTTTTGCCATTTTATATTTTATATTTAACTTTTTATATTTTTTATATATTTTTATAAATCTATATACAGTATAGAGTCAGCTCTTATTAATAAGAAATGTTTATATTTTGCAGTACAAATACTTTCCCCCAAAGTAAAACAAATACACAAATAAATACTTGCCCCAACTCTTGTAATCAAGTCTCAGCCTCCAAATTTATAACTCTTCCTTTATCTGCTAATAAGTAACTTGATTTACTGTTTTGAATTTACCTCTTTTTCTTAGTTTTCCCTAAATAAGATAAAAATGTCTTCTGTTCTTTAGCCTAAATCTAGCATTTATAGACGTATCAAGAAAGTTACATGAAATAGGGAACAAAAAATAGTATGGTTTAAATAGGAAAGGCACTATTCCTAGAATCAAAGTCAGAAGATTTTTTATATCATCTATAAAGTGTGTTGGATGATTCAGAACACTACGTACCTCACAGTGTTATTTTGAAGCACAAATAATGTAGGTAAGACTACTGTGTAAGCTCTATAATACTATTTGGAAAACAAAATTGTTAATAATATCACTGTCATCACTATCATACTAAAATAGTTTGGTCATGGGCATCACTTGCCATGTCTACATGGAATAGGATAATTAAAGCCTTCCAGTGCTTTTAACAGTGCTGGGGCTTTGCCTGTTTGCTGATGATTAAAATCCAATGTGATGTTTTTCTATTTGAAAGTAGAAGGGAGACAGGTAAGAAAGAATTAAGGCTAAAGATGTACTGCACAAAGTAAAATAGATAACATTAACTCCTTTTTAAAAAAAATTTTTTTTTTTTTTGAGACAGAGTCTTACTCTGTTGCCTGGGCTAGCGTGCCATGGCGTCAGCCTAGCTCACAGCAACCTCAAACTCCTGGGCTCAAGCAATCCTTCTGCCTCAGACTCCCAAGTAGCTGGGACTACAGGCATGTGCCACCATGCCCGGCTAATTTTTTCTATATATTTTTAGTTGTCCAGCTAATTTCTTTCTGTTTTTAGTAGAGACAGGGTCTCACTCTTGCTCAGGCTGGTCTCGAACTCCTGAGCTCAAGCAATCTACCCACCTTGGCCTCCCAGAGTGCTAGGATTACAGGTGTGAGCCACCACACCCGGCCAACTCCTTTCTGATTAATTCAACTTAGTCTTGTCAACAGAACAATGGTTGCAGATGGAACATTAGAAGACTGACTTACATAAGGGTAGAATGAGAAAAAGAAGTCAGTAAATTAGACAAAAGAGAAGCTACCAGAAAAGGAAGAATCAATAATATAATATTAAGAAAGTCAAGGGAATAGAAGGAATTAAGGTATAAGTAGCTGGAGAAGGCTGAAAGCTGAGAAAAGGCCTTAAGCCAGAAAAGGTCATGAGCATTCTGGGCAAGATCAAATTCTGTGGAGAGGTCAGGGTCAAAGTCAGTATGCAGGAGACAATTATGTAATAAATTAAAATTTATCATGCCTCCTACTGGGCTAAGGTACTTTAGTCATTAGGTAGGTATTTTATAGATGAGGAAACCAAGGATTAGAAATGTGGTCAAGATCACACAATTATCACAGGGGCAGGCTGTGAACCCTCACCTGCCCAATTCCAAAGGCAACAGCCCTTCCATTATGCCATTCTGGGTTTGAACATAATCATATTTGAAGAATCTGGCAGTATGAAAGGAACAGCAGGGTCAAAGAAGGTCTTGCTTATTTGTCTGTTTTTGCTGTTGTTTGTAAATGGCATGGAGATGTAAAGACTACAGGATCTAGAGTCAGAAAACTTGGTGCTGGTCTTGCCTTTGTGCCTGCCACCTGCAGGCTGACTTCTGACTTCTACAAATGGCTCCTCTACAGCCAATGAAAGGGGGACAGTGACAGGTGATGCCATACCTGCAGAGTCTACTAAATCAACTTGAAAGGGCAGTGGTAAGACTCAAATGAGAAACTGGATGTGAGCCGACTGTGTGGAGCACAGCACTGTGTGGTTGGGGGGCTGAGGGAGCCCAGTGTGAGCTGGAGTGGCTCAGTGTTCACTGCAAAGGAAGAGATCCCAGGCACAGGAAAGATGCTACCATCTGCAAAAGTAGTCAAGAAGGCCCTACAGGAGAGGAGGATGTGAAACAGCTGTGGGGTTTGTGCTGGGAAGTCATAACCACAAGGCAGGCTTTAAACAAATGTACTGGAGGGCTAGGCTGAGCCAGACAACATCAATCAGATGTCTGCAGTTTTTTCTCTCCCTTCAAGAATGTTCTGCCTCCTGATTCTATGAAAAGCTTAGGAGTTTTATTTCTCATTTTTATGTTTATCTCTAACTTATCATTTTATTAGAAGTCATCCTTTCATACCTTCTGTTTTCACCTTAGTTTTTCTTTTTCCATTTCTCTCTATTCTGATCAAAAGCCTGATTTTAATTCAGTGCTCTGACACTGAAGTCATGAAGTAAACAGTGTTAGTGTTTGCCACAATGCAAACTGATCTTTTTTCCTCTTTTCATTTTCTATTTTGCCCCCTTTATGTAACTAAATTGTGTTTCAATTGCCACACTCACCATTTGCCATGTGACACATTGGTTATACTGAAAGTTGTAAAGTAGAAATGAATGCTCTAAAAAACCTTCCATTTGAGCCACACATTTCTGCTTGGTAAATAGCTGAACAAGCTCTTGGGGTCTAGTCCATTAACATCGACCCACCTTCAAAATAAAGGCAGAATTCAAAGCAATTTAAATGTCACTGGGTCTGACATTTCAGGGACTAAAATCAGAACACTGAATGGATAGCACAAAATTAATATAAAAATATATTTGAAATAAGGGCAATGATGCAAAAGATGGCTTACATCTAGGATAACTATGGCACTGTTTTCCTGAATTTGAGTATCAATTAAATAGCCCAAATAGAAAAGCACAATGTAAAAAACACAAATGTATTATATATGCATTCTAACTATAGACTCCAAGAATATTAACCTCAAAATGTTTGCTCTTAAATGTGAATGTGAATTAAAGATACATGTATTAAGTGCTCTTAAGTCCATGCTGATATAGCAAACTAAAAATATGATTTGCTTACAAATCAACTCACGGGGCAGAGTAGGAAGGAATTTGAAAGCAGTTGATAATAATATGATTTAAAGTTATGATTATCTGACTGCTTACAGATATTAGCACAGAACATACCCATGAGTGATGTGAGTCAGAGTTACCATCCCTGTTTTGAAGTGCTGCTTTGTTTACAGATCAGTGACCTGGTAACTCTCTCTACTCTCCCCTGTATTTTCTTATTTAGCAATCTCTCAGGGCAATTTTAAAAGCTTTTTAAATCATCTGTGTTTAGTGCCCTTATATTTAACTATGTGCCTACATTTACTTAATCAATTCATTTCCTTTTAAAAGGGAATCTAATAATATGGAAAGTAATATTTAATTTTCTAACCCAAATCAGAAACACACTTAAATTAAATCAACCTGCTATATAGCCTTAGAACTACTACTAATTTCCTAAGACGTTTGGGCTGTGCAACAATAGTAAAGTGAATATGCCCTCCAGGGTCTGCCTATCAGATTGTCCCTCAAATCTGGGAGAGTTAGGGAAGCTGTTTCAGGTGGTCTGTTTTAAAAATCATTTTCCTGGAAAGGATTTTTATTATTTATTTTACTACTATTTGTTCTTGTTATAGGAGAATTTTCATACTATCCTTTAAAAGTTGGATGCTACTTTCCAAGTGCCATAATTCTGCAGCAAGCTAATTTGACCATGGGTTAAAAATAATTGGGGTATTTACAAATACGATTGAAGAAAGGAACAATTTCTGACATTCTTAGCATTGGAGTAGCAGTCTCAACCTGAAATATATAACTCAAAAGACCGAAATTTAAGAGTTAGTTTGCCTAAAACCATTCAATAATGATTTAAATGAGTACCATCCAATAGAAATATAATGTGAGTCACATATATAATTTAAAATTTTCCAGTAACCACATTAAAAAAGTAAAAAGGTAAAATTTATTTTAATAACATTTTATCCAATCCAATGTATACAAAATATTATTTCAGTATGTAGTCATATTAAAATTATTAATAAAATGTTACTTTTTTTGTACTATGTCTTTGAGATCCAGTGTGTGTTTTATACTTAATAGCGCATCTCAGTTTGGTCTGGTCACATTTTAAGTACTCAATAGCCACATGTGGTTAGCGGCCACCAAATTGTAATGGTGCAGCTCTAGATAAATTGATTTGCTTTAATTCCTATCATTTCTCCATTGTGAGTTCTTCTGCAATTCTTACACAGATATTTGTAAAATCAGTCATTCAAGAAAGAATCTAAATTCAGATGTATTTTTAAAAACTACTTCCACAGAAGGAAATTCTATAGCTTAATAACCCAAATCCATAATTTAAGAACTAAATCTGGAATTTCTTCACTATTGCTAATCTAAATCCTTCATTTGTTCTGTAATTTTTAATTATTTTATCTTGATGAATTTGCCAAAGAATACAGTCAACATCCACTGTATAGAATCCCTTTGTATGTTTCAAAATTGAATGACTTTTTTTGATTTTATTACTAGACTATGCAGTGCAACATCTGAGAGTTTACTATGCAACCTTTGAGATTTTAAAACACCCCTTCATTAAGTCCTCATTTAAGGACTGCAATAACCCTATTTTATTTATATATATTTATGTATATTTATATACACCACCCTCATTTTTTCAGAGCAACAAACTGAGGCCCAGGATTCAGTGATATAAATAAGTTGCTGAAAATCACACAACTAATAAGTGGAGAGAGCTGGACTAATAGTCAAAGCCTCATGCTCCACAGTGGCTCCTGGGGCTGCGAGATCCAATCACACAACAGTGCTAATGTGGTAACACTGACTTGGGTAACAAGCTATCAAGACTGTTACAGAACCAGCCTATTTCAGCTGCTCTGTAATTAGTGATGGTCAGAAACTAGATACTGATCTTTTCCTGACAAATATATAAATATTTTCATTAATATCCAAACAATTTCCAGGTTGTGTTAGAAACTCAACTGTTAAGCAAAATTTACTAAGAGCTGACCCAGGCTCCAAATCCAAATAAAGAGTATTCTAATCTAGTCATAGAAAGAATTACAAATATTAGTGTGTTCATTTGAATAAATATTAATAACAAAATATGTAAATGAAAGTCAGTTTCCTTGGTGTACTGAAATTAATGACCATATGATATTTTAGAAAAGAAGTCCAAGGAGAACCTTGGAAGGATTATAGTAGCGAAGTCAATTTCTATTGCTGAGTTCCACCTTTATCTAATAACCAATTTGAAGACTAAAGATCTCAGCTACCTTTGGCAATAACACAGGTCAGTTTGGCACTAATGAGGCTATCTTCTTCACTGACCTTCAGGAAAGCTGACCTTCTCAGCTAGTGAAGATTAGAGGAATAGATAGGCCCACACAAGAATCTGGGTTAACTGGGTAAACTAATAATTTCTTTGATATTTTAAACATTTTACTACCACCCCTATACATTTTCTTATCTTTTTTTCACACACAAAGAGAAATTCAAGTGGCTTCTAATTTCTTTGAAGTCTTGCCCATTTTTTTTTTAATCCTATGGCCTAAAATCTCATCTGTTGGGTAAATAAAGAAAGGAAGCAGCATACCATTAATTGACAATGTTTTACTGATGTAAAACTTTTACTTAAATAGGCAAATGTGTATTAATTAGAAATCCATCTTATCTGCATTAAGCATTTACAAATTAATTGAGTTTTGGTAATATATTTCCCAGTTTTCAGTTTTGGTAAGTGTAATGAATATATTAAAGCAGCCTGCCCTATTGAATATCAAATTTAAACTAAATTCAACACTATATGTATGAATAGTTGTAAAATATAATAAAGCCAATTACTGTGAGAATTACTTGTCTTTCCTCTCACTTTTCATTAGGAAGAGCTGGTAAATAATTACTAAAAGTGCTATTTATTTCCTAGGGATTTACATTTTAAAAATTCCAGGTCATTCCTAATCAATATTGAAGCACTATAAATCATTGAGCTTACTAATTTGATATTAATAAAGATTCCAGGTGACCAATTCAATGATCTTTATTAATATTTAAGAAAACATTTGCTTCAAAAGCCATTTGTAGATAAGAGCCAACATTAGATTTAAAAGAACCCAAATTATGTGTCTCTAATCTTAGAAGATGTAACTCTGAGTCTTCTATTCAAGGAGTTAATCATGAATTTCGTGAAAATCTGTTTTGGACACAACTAATAAAATGGAAAGATGTTAATCATATAGATATAAGAAAAAGGTAGAGGTGACTAAAATCAAAACCAAATAAACTTCCAGTATTAAGAGTTTTTCTTAAATATACGAATGACTATATTTAGATCATATTTTGTATATGAGAAAAATAGAAATACAATGTTCTAAACTTGTCTAAAATACAATTCTTCTGTTGGTTTTCATTTTGGGAAATGAAATCAGAGCATTTACTATGATAAAAACTAGACACCTATTTCAACATGGTACTCCTTACTTTATGAAAGAAAATTAGAGAAATATCAGTTTATAACTCAATTACTTTTCAATGCTGAAGTCTTAAAAATCATATGTATTAGAGCCTGTGGGAACTTCGTAGGATGATACAGTGCATACGTTTGTTAAAACTCATTCAACTGTACAATTAGATGGGTTCATTTTTTGTGCATAAATTCTTCAATAAAGTTTAAAAAGCAAAAGAGAATTTACTGCAATAAAGGAGGAATTCAACTAACATGTTAAAGTCAAAAATGTTATGCACATACCTGTTTTATACTTCCCTAATCTATAATTTACTTTCTATTTTTATTTATTTACTAATAGCTGAGGAGCCCAGCAAGGACATGCTGACAGGATAGACTTCTTTACTACCCACTTCTCCCACAAACCTCCCTTCTCCAGGATGGGGCCAGCCCAGGGAATACTGCCAGCAAGGCCAAAATTTTTCTCAGAAAGCAATTTGTGGTCTGCTTCAATATACAAATAAATGAATGACTGAGGCCAAGATTCTCTATGACATAGTGAAATGATTATCAAAGTTTATTTTTAATAACATGGGTTTCCTCATCCAGCCACAGAATCTTTTGGTCAACAAAATCTCATAAAATAGTATAAAACAAATTTATAGTAAAAAAAGTACCAATATGTGATACTTATTTTAAAAAGGACCAATACAAACAAGAAGCTAATTGTTTTGATAAATAATTTGAAATCAGGGATACAGATAACCCTGTAGACTGATGGCCTCAACTACCAGATTACTTCTATATTTTACTTGTTGGTCTACTGCCCAAATTCCGATTTATACTGAGATACTTGCTAAATAACAGGTGTAAGTTAAATTGCTTGTCTTAATTTTTTTTAAACTGATGAAGAAGCTTCAAATAGTAGAAACTTTTATTTCAAAGTGGAATCGCCCACAGTGATTAAAAAGTGGCAGAGGATACTTTTTGTACACAGTGAAACACTGGACTAAGAGAAACATAGGGAGTTCTGAAAAGGCCATATTTCTCCTAGTTTTAATAAAATTTTAAGTAAATAATACACTGCCCTATGCTTAGAATAATTTTTTTTCATTTAATCTTTTTTACAAAACCAGGAAATGCCATACTTGAGTACCTGAAAATGTGGCAGCTATGTAGATTAGCGATTTTTAACTTATTTGGGGTCAGAAATCATTTTAAAAAATATGTTAAAGTAATAGATGTCTGCTCTCCAAAATTCTGTAGTAAAATTTAAGGGAAGCACAAAAGCTAAAGTGACTGGTCTTCATATTGATGACCTACGATCAGGATAATGACAGACAATAGTCTAACTCATCTTCTGGTTGTTAACACAAGCACCGTTTAGACTGGGAAGCTATTGAAGCTAGTGCCTCCTTTTATACCCTGGGCACAATTTTGAGGATAACCATTACTTAGATAAAAATAAGTACATACCCCATATCATTTTAGCCTTTTGTCCCCAAATCTAGCACTTTACTGTGTGACATGCATGAAGTTACTATAAACTGTGCTTTTCTTCTTTCATTGAAAAATTATAGAAAGTTTCCTTGGGGACTTTCTAGGTGGCTTAATTTTCTGTTTCCCATCTTTTTTATTTTTATTGTTATTTATTTATTTTTATTTTGAGACAGAGTCTTTCTCTATTGCCCGGGCTCGAGTGCTGCGGCATCAGCCTAGCTCACAGCAACCTCAAACTCCTGGGCTCAAGCAATCCCTCTGTCTCAGCCTCCTGAGTAGCTGGGACTACAGGCATGCACCACCACGCCTGGCTAATTTCTTTCTATTTTTAGTAGAGACAAGGTCTCACTATAGCTCAGGCTGGTCTCGAACTCCTGACCTCAAGCGATCCTCCCACCTTGGCCTCCCAGACTGCTAGGATTAAAGGCGTGAGCCACTATGCCCGGCCTATTTCCCTGTCAAAATAATATAAACTGTTTACTTATTGGAGTATGTTTACATACATAAAATAAATATATTTTGGAGTGTCTGCCAAATAATGATGCTAAGAGTTTTCCCTATTTGTTGTAGATTGAATGCCAAGATATGTATTTCCTTACTCTCTAAAGAACGTATATTTTATTTTATTTCAGATTATTGGGGTACAAATGTTTTGGTTACATGAATTGCTTTTGCACAATTTAAGTCAAAGTTATAAGTGCACCCAACACCCAGATAGTGTACATTGTACCCAATAGGTATGATTTTACCTGTCCCCTCTTCCCCCTCCCCACTGGCTTGAATACTGTTGAGTTTTACTTTTATATGTGCACATGAGTGCTGATCGATTAGTTCTAATTTAAAAGTGAGTACATGTGGTATTTGTTTTTCCATTCTTGTGATACTTCACTTAAGACAATGGTTTCCAGTTCCATCCAGGTTGTTACAAAAGGTACTAATTCATTTTTTATGGCTGAGTAGTACTCCAAGTTTATACATATACCATATTTTATTAATCCACTCATGAATTGATGGGCATTTGGGTTGATTCCACATCTTTGCGGTTGTGAATTGTGTTGCAATAAACATTCTAATGCAAGTGTCTTTCGGATAGAATGACTTTTTTTTCCTTTGGGCAAATACCCAGTAGGGGTATCAAATGGATCAAATGGTAGGTCTACTTTTAGTTCTCTGAGGAATCTCCATGCTATTTTCCATGGAGGTTGTACTAGTTTGCAGTCCCACCAACACTGTATAAGTGTTTCTTTCTCTCCGCATCTATGCCAGCATCTGTTATTTGGAACTTTTTGATAAAAGCCATTCTCACTGGAGTTAGGTGATATCTCATAGTGGTTTTGATGTGCATTTCCCTGATAATTAGAGATGTTCAGCATTTCTTCATATATTTATTGGCCATTAGTCTATTTTCTTTTGAAAAGCTTCTGTTCATGTCTTTTGTCTACATTTTAATGGAGTTGATTTTTTTCTTGCTGATTTGCTTAAGTTCTTTGTACATTCTGGTTATTGTTATCCAATATATCCTTTATTGGATGTATAGCATGCAAATATTTTCTCCCATTCTGTAGGTTGTCTATTTGCTCTGTTGATTGTTTCCTTGGCTGTGCAGAAGCTTTTAAATTTAATGAAGTCTCATTTATTAATTGTTGTACTTATGATTGGCAATGAGGTCTTCCTTCATAAATTCTTTGCCTAGGTTTATATCTAGAAGAATTTTTTCAACATTTTCTTCCAAAATTCTTATAATTTCATATATTAGGTTTAAGTCTGTTGTTATTCATCGTGAATTAATTTTTGTGAGTGGTGAGAGGTGTGGATGGTGTTTCAGTCTTCTACATGTGGTTATCCAATTTTCTCAGCACCATTTATTGAATAGGGATTCTTTTCCCCAGTATACATTGTTGTCTGCTTTGTCAAATATCAGATGGCAATATGAGGATGGTTTTATACCTGGGTTCTCTGTTCTGATCCATTGGTCTGTGTCGTAGAATGCTGTTTTGGTTACTATAGCCTTATAGCATAGCTTGAAGTCTGATAAAGTGATGCCTCTGGATTTGTTCCTTTTGCTTAAGGTTGCTTTAGCTATTCTGGCTCTTTTCTGGTTCCATACAAAGCACAGAATTATTTTTTCTAGATCAGAAAAAAATGACGTTGGTATTTTAATGGGTATTGCACTGAATCTATAAATCACTTTGGGTAGTATAGACGTTTTAACACTGTTGATTCTGCCGATCCATGAGCATGATATGTTTTTCCATTTGTTTATATCCTCTGTGATTTCCTTCCTCAGTGATTTGTAGAAGTCTTTTACCTCCTTGATTAAATATATTCCTAGGTATTTTATTTTCTTTGTAGCTTTTGTGAAAGGTATTGAGTCTTTGATTTGATTCTCAGCTTGAGTGTTGTTGGTGTATAGAAATGCTAATTTGTATACATTGATTTTGTAACCTGAGACTTTGCTGAATTTATTTATCAATTCCAGGAGTCTCTTGGCAGAATCTCTGGGGTTTTCTAGATATAAGATTATATCATCAGCAAAGAGCAATAGTTTGACCTCTACTTTCCCCATTTGGATACACTTGATTTCCTTCTATTGCCTGATTTCTCTGGCTAGGACTGCCAGCACTATGTTGAATAAAAGTGGTAACAGTGGGCAACCTTGTCTAGTTATAGTTCTAAGTGGGAATCCTTTCAACTTTTCCCCATTCAATATGATGTTGGCTGTGGGTTTGTTGTATGTGCCTTTTATTATTTTGAGGTATATTCCTTCTATGCCTATTTTGTTAAGAGTTCTTATCATAAAAGGGTGCTAAATTTTGTCAAATGCTTTTTCTGCATCTACTAAGATGATCACATGGTCTTTGTTTTTGCTTCTATTTATGTGGTGAATCACATTTATGGATTTTTGTATGTTGAACCACCCTTGCATCTCTGGGATGAAGCCCACTTGGTCGTGGTGGATTATTTTTTTGATGTGCTGCTGAATTAGGTTTGCTAGAATTTTATTGAGAATGTTTACATCTATATTCATAAGGGATATTGGTCTGTAGTTTTGTTTTTCTTGTATCCTTTCCTGGATTTGGTATCAAGGTGATGCTGGCTTTGTAGAATGAGTTGGGGAGGATTCCTTCCTTCTCAATGTTATGAAATAATTTCTACAATATGGGTACCAATTCTCTTTTGTAAGTCTGATAAAATTTGGCTGTGAAAGCATCTAGTCCACGACTTTTTTGGTTGGAATTTTTTATTGCTGCTTCAATTTCACTACTTGATATTGGTCAGTTCAGGAGTTCTATTTCCTCCTGATTGAGCCTTGGGAAGTTGTGTGTTTACAAGAATTTGTCCATTTCCTCAACATTTTCAAGTTTATGTGCATAAAGACTTCTATAATATTGAGATGATATTTTGTATTTTGGTGTTATCAGTTGTAATATCTCCTTTTTCAATTCTGATTGAGCTTGTTTGGGGCCTTTCTTTTCTATTTTTGGTTCATTAAAAAGACAGAAAGATCACAAATCAATAATCTAATGAATTGTCTCAAGGAATTAGAAAAGGAAGAGCAAACCAATCCCAAACCCAGAAGAAGAAAAGAAATAACTAAAGTCAGAGCAGAACTAAATCAAATCAATAACAAAAGAATTATACAGAAGTCTAATGAAACAAAAAGTTAGATCTTTGAAATATAAATAAAATTGATAGACCTCTTGCTAGATTAACCAGAAATAGAAAATAATGTACATTTATAATCAACCTACTTTTTTCCTGAATAGCTCTTTTGCCATTTCATCAAACTCAGAATGGGTGAAACATAAGTTTCCTTAAAAACTGTGTTAGAAGCAGAGGCTTCTAGCATCTGATTCACACACAAATGAGTGCAAACCAGCAAGGCAGGATGCTCAGAGCCAGTGAAAACAAGCAGATGGAAGGCAGGCAGAGCCTTAACTTCTCTTCACTAAAGAATCATTTGTTACTTAGTAATAACAAAAGGCCTAATTCATGACACAATATTATGGGAAACAAACACAATCAATAGTTTTATTTAGGTCATTCTAGATAAGTGACTTTTCCCGATAGGGTACCAACTTGTCCTGGTTTGCGTTGGACTTGCTGGTTGTAGGACTGAGAACCTTTCCAAGTTAAAAGTCCTGTGTCCCAAGAATCCACCCTTAGTCCCAGGCAAACCAGGATGACTGTTCATCCTACTTCCAGAGATCTAGCACTTATCCTTTTAAGCACGAACATTTTCTGCAGGGAGGCAGTTATAATATAATAGATAAAACAACAGACTTATAGCCAAAAGGCCTGTCTTTAAATCTTGTCTCCATCAGGATCATACATCAGTAGCCATGTAACCTTTGAACGTTAGTTTCCTCATCTGTAAAATGGAAAGAATAAGATAATAGCTCCCTTACAGGGTTGCAGTTAGAACTGTATGATTAATAAAGTACATAAAAGTGCTTGCCATGGTGCATGACACAGAGCACATGCACAATAAATTTTGTTTTCTTTTCCTTTGACCATTTTTGGTGTATATCATTCCTTCCTATCTTTAACAAATGTCATTTAAACCAAGTTGGAAGACAAAAAGGCAGCAATGTGAACATCTGTTACTAAACCACATTGCTATATACTGTAGTTCTATGTCTACTTTAAGTTTGCAGTTTTTTATGTACAAGTTTGGTTTTGGAAATCACACAATATAGCTCATAAAGAACGGAAGTTGACCATAGGATTACTTGGAAAAAAACAGGTACAAAGTGTCTAATAAATAAGGATACTGTTAAAAAAAAGTAAAACAGAATTCACATAGCTATCTATATGTGTGTGATCTACTGACTACTACCATCATTATTCTTTCAGACACCCCTTAGATTTACCCTCACACCATCTACTGCTTCTCCACTCCCTATACACAGCTGCCAAAACCTGTCCATTCTATTTCTGCAATACCTGTCAAAACTATCTTCCTCTTACTATTACCCTAGTTCAGCCCTCACTGACTCTTGTCTGGATCACAGAAAAGATCTTTTAATGGGTTTCTTTGCCTCCAGTTTCTTCTTTTCATTCTACTCATTAAAGTGTCATCATAGTTTTACCCTAAGGCAGATATTATCATATTACTCCAGAAACCTTCATTTTGCTCCATTACACATACCAAGACATTACAATCCCTCAGCATGGCTTTCAAAGCCCTCCAAAAATGATTCTAAGTCCAACAACTTAACTAGGGTCCACGGACCTATTTAGCAGCATACCGAGAAATAGAACACAGCTCTCTTACTTCTTAGTCAAGTAATTTAGCTTTTTCTTTTCTTTCTTTCTTTTCTAATGTCAAACATATCTACATTCCTTTCCAGCAGCCTCTTCCTTCAGCCTCCCTGACCCCAATTCTGAACCACCTGTAGCTTCGGCACCACTCCCCTGCTCTCTGTGCTCTGAAAAATGTTGCTCCCTCTGTTTGACACTCCATGTGCTTCCTTCTCTGCCCAATAAAGCCCAACTCATTCACCCAGATCACTAACACTTTACCTCAAAGTTCTCTTTAACAATCTCCGCAGCTGAGGGAGGCATACCTTGCTGCAATCTAGCAACAGCCTTTATACATGCCTCAGGATCTCAGCATTTAGCAAATTATATCACTGCTGGAGATTTACATTCCTGCCAGTCCTGCTGGAAGGCAGCACCAAGCACACAGGACCTATCTGACCAATGTCTATTATACCTCTCCTGTCTCACATCAAAGTATATGTATCACTGAATCAGAGAATGTTAGAAATAGGAGTGACAGACAGTAAGAGCCATCATCACATGCTCCTCTCCATCCTCACATTTAACTCAGAAGGAAAATGAGGCCTTAGGAAGGTAAGTGACATGCCCGAAGTCACACAGGTAGTTCACAGCACAAATGGAAGACGAAGTCAGGTCTCCGATTCCCAATCCAACAATCTTTCTGTTACCCCATACCCTATGTGGAAGAGGACACTAAAAATGTCCACACTGTGAGGCGATCTACTCTAGGTGGCATATTCACATTGATTAAAAAGACTTTTCAGAGAATGACCAAGAAATGCCACCTACTTGCAGATAACTGGGTATGAATGTTATTCTGTATATTTTATTAACATGACTTAAAATGGAAACTTCAAGGTACTACAACTATTGAATGCTCTGGCTTTAAACAAAAGTAACATATGCTTAACATTTCTAGACCACTGTATACTTTACATACTATAAACTATAATATCATTTGTACTATATAAATATACTATAATATTATTTAATATTATAAATTACATGGCCCCCCCAAAAGTTTTGTTTTGAAAGAATACTTAGGATTTAAAGTCTCATATAAGTTTTAGCAATTTCTTAAATCCATTCATATATGTGGATCTTGTCTTTGGTTATTCAGGAATAATTTTATTAGGTTAAATGATCACAATTACAATCGAAGCAGGCTTATGAAAAGAGCACACCTAATTTTCTTCCACTAGAGGAAACTATAGATCACATTATAGCTATATTATTGGTCTCGATAATATAATACACAGATGAGATGATTATTTGCCTTTACACGTCTAACAGCAACAATAACCATCAGCTAACATTTACTGAATACTTACTAAGATAATAGCTCTATCTTAGATGTGTTTAGATGACTTAACACTCACAATAGCCTTAGGAGGTAGATGATGCTCATGTTAGATATAAAGAAGCTGAGGCAAAGAGCGGCCAAGTAACTCACCCACAGCACTAGTAAGATGCAGAGCAAGAATTTGAATCAAGGCAGTCTGGCCCTGGCATCTATGCTCTTAACACTCAGTTATACTGCTTCTTAGGTCTACAACTACTCAATTCTGAAGGTGAACTTTATAGGTAAACTATTTCTCTGTATTATTTCTAAAAGTGGGAATATAAGTCTCAAAGCAGGGCTTGATCCGAGCAAATTTTAGTAATAAAATCAGAATACCTTTCAAAAAATCTAAGTTTAGTCATTTCAATTTAAATCACCTGATTATATTTTTGAAAAACTAGTTTTCTATTAAGACACAGAATCATTAAAAATATAATGAGTAGGCGGGGCTTCTGGAATTGCTGTGTGAGGAGCTCAGGAAAACCTCTCCCCTGAAGAGATATATTTAGCTGGACAAAATTAACAAAGACAATCATTCAAAGTCTCTGGAGATTGATCAAAGGGCTTACAAGAAATTTAAAAGCAATTATTCAATAAAATCTATAGAGACATGGCAAGAACAATGGGAGGCTGTAGTGTTCAAGATAGAGATCATAAAGGGACTGCACCTGTCCCCCAAAACCTCTGTTTTGCTTGTTCTAAGGAGCCCAGCAGCTGAGTGGCATCTCTGTTCCATGAGGTAGAAGAGCTCTTCAGGGTGGATTTGGCAGTTGGTAAGCATTGGCAGATCCCATTTTCCACGGCTCTATGCTGTGGAAGGCCTATGTTGAGCAGGTGGCAGAAGTTAATGGCAGCATCCATCCCCCCATCTTCAACTCCAGTTAAATACAAAGTACTCAGGTGAGGAAGCTGGTAAAGAGTATAGTCCCCCTGTCCTACACAGCTCTGTATTGCAAGAGAGCTATAGACGTGGGTTTGACAGCATCTGGTGAACACTGGCAGATGTCATGCTCCCTGGCTTTGGGCTGTGGAAGATCCATACTGAGTGGAGTAGAGCCAGGAGGGGGAGGGCACCAGTTCATGTTCCCTCCTCCCCTGCAAAGCCCCTTCTTCACAGGGAGGATCTGGGTAGAACAGCTAGTGAGGAATGAGTTCTCCATCTTCCCCAGTGCCTGCTCCAAAGTGCAGAGATTCTGCTCAGAGGAGGGTATAGCAAGCCTCCTTGGGTCCCTAACTAGGGACCCAACTTTAATTGGACCAGACTATGGAACAATTTGTACCACAGGGCATTGTCACAAAGCAATAAGCTAGCAATTAGTATGGTGTAATAGGAATAGTGGTAGCAAAAAATGCATGCATAGGGATTATACCTATCTTGAAGAGAGATATCAGAGGTTGCAATGAACTAGTCCAGCAAATCACTAAACAAACACGCAAACAAGAACAATCCCTGGAGTCGAGGAAGGGTGTCAGTATCCACAGTTGCTATATCAAAAAGCAAGACATGCAAAATGAGGAAAGTGTGACCCCTACGCAGGGGAAAAAAAGGACAGAAAATAGAAATTGCCTTTGGGGGGGGGCCCAGATGTTAGAAGCAGCAGAAAAGACTTCAACACAGCTATGACAAATATGTTCACAGAACTAAAGGAGATCATGTTTGAAGAACTAAAGGAAGGTGTGACAACAATGTCTCTTCAAATAGGGAACAGATATGAGCTGGCAGAAGAATTAGCAAACTTGAAGATAGACTGATAGAAATTATGCAATCTGAAGAACACAGAGACAAAAGAATAAAGAAAAAATGAAAAGAACCTCAGAGAAATGTGGGACACTATTAAGCACACCAACATATGCATAATGGGAGTACCAGAAGAAAAGGAGAGAGAAAAAGGAGTCAAAAAAATACTGATATAAAGACTGAATGAATGAATGAATAAACAAATAAATGGGGGAAAACAGACAAATCTCTCATGTAGAAGATATTTAAATACTAATTAGGTTATCTGATTCTATTCTTTAAGGTTTCATAAATCTGTTTGTGTTTGTCCATCCCAATTGCCACTTGGGAATTTGCTGAATCTATCATTTATCTTCTCTAGATCATTGCAAAAGACTTCACATTTCATCCCCATACTACAGGCAAAGAGTTCTTTCTAAAATGAAAATTCAATCATGTTTCACTACAGTTTCCCCTACCTATAACTCACAACTTATTCCCCTTAGACATAGCTCACTGGTCCATTTGGAATTTCTCAGAATCACTACAGTACTTATTTTCTAAAAAGAGGCTCCTAACCCACTAGATTGGCCTGATCATAGCTCACTGTAACCTTGAACTCCTGGCCTCAAGTGATCCTCCACCTAGGCCTCTCAAAGTACTAGGATTACAGGCATGAGCCACTGCACCCAGCCCTGCTTATGTCTTTATCCTTAGCTTTTGCTCTTACAGAAAGTTCCAAATGGGGATCATTATGACCACAGAGGACTATATTACTGGAGGGGGTAACCAGAAATCCATATAATATAATAAATATATGATACATATAATTATTTAGGGAATCAAATTCCCTAAATAATATGTACAAGTGATCCAATACTTTCATTTAAACACAGTAGTCTAAATGCCTGCATTTCTCTGCTACCTCTTGAAGCCCAACTAATAGTTCAGTAAAGGCATTAAAAATGCATAGACCTACAATGAGAGAGGAGGCAATAGCATATTAGATAGGTAAACAAAATCTTGGATGATAGAAAGTAAATGGACAAAGTTAGCAAATCAAAGAAATCTGAAATCCAAATGTGGCAACCATTAAGATGTGTCTCTCAATCTCTCATTGCAGGGAGTGCAACAGGGAGTGAAATTGACTGACAACCTAAGGTGCAGCACTATGAATTCATCACTACATTTCCACTGATGCCATGTTTCCCACCAGATACTCTCAGCTAGTGACTAAGAGCAGCAGGAATACTAAAGCAGGATCATTCCTGTGAGATATGGGCAACTTTGGCTCAAGGACTCCCAATAGGTCTTTCTAAGACATCCTTGAAACTGTACCTTAGTCTAAGAATTTTCCTACCCAACTCTCCTTTCTTTATTTCCTCTCTCCTTCAAAGAGGTCAGACCTGTATAACCTCTGATGGCTCTCCCAGCTTCCTCCAGCTCCCTACCCATTCATTTTCACTCACAGGTAGTTTTCCAATAAATTTCTTGCACATCTAATCCTTTTTTAACATGTGCTTTTTGTAGAACCTGAACACACCAAGCTTGCAATGAGGCAAGCCAGTAATAAACAAGCTGATATGCCTATCGCAATGTTCCCGAGAAAGATTTAGGAATAGGAAACACCAGGCATCTTTGAAGGCAGGGGGTACATGGTGGAGCAGGTAACAGGAAGATTGGCTGAATCTTTATAGGAGTAGTCTGATCCCAGATATCCTTAACTAAGCAAATTATCCCTCCCCCACTTTTGGAGATTTTGGACACCAGACTCATACCTCAAGTCAAAATGAGGCACTGTACATAAACAGGAAGATTAACTAGAAAGTTCATGTGTTAAACATGTTAAAATAAAAACCCTCAGCCTCTGTCGTCTGGGTGGCTCATGGAACCACTGCGACCAGACTTACATGCCCCTGTGTTACTTCTACCATGTACACAAACTGCTAGCCCCAGGTAGAAGATCAGAAGATTCAAAGATTCTTCTCTGTCAAACTGACCTGCTTAAGAACAACAGATCTACAGATAATGGACTTCCATGGGGCTCTAGAAAAATGGCTCAGTCCTTATCTGATCACCTATAATTAGGTTACCCATATACATAGTTTCCAGGCACTTATTTAATACTTCCCTCTTAAAAATAAAAGAACAGCCAAAGATCAGATACTTGAAGAAAGTCTCTAAAAAAGAGTGAGCCTAAAACAAACACAAAAATTTTCTAAGGAAACTGTTTGCTATATAAGCAAGGCAAAGAAAATTTCAAAAAAGTATTTTGAGATGGGTAGGAATAATATTAAACCTATGAAACAGGAGTACGAAACTATACAATACTAATAATTTTTTTAAAAAATTCAGAAAAAAAGTCCTTGAAAATAACAAATGAAAGCTGAAACAGGAGATTCACACAGAAGGGTTAGAGCCCTGATACTGTTTTAATAACAACTCCAGAAAAGAAGAACAGAGAAACTGGAGGGAAGAAGGTTAAGAAATACTTTTTAAAATTCTCTGAAGAACAATGAGTTTCCAGATTTAAAAAAATTTCCAAGCATCCAGCACAATGACTTAAAAAAGGCCCACAGTAAAGTACATCATTGTGAAATTTTAGGGTAGTGGGGATAAAGAGACTATCATGAACGCTTTCAGGGAAAGAGGGCCAGGTACTGTTATAAGTGCTTTACACATATGTTATTCAGTTAATTCTCTCAATAATTCTAGAAGTAGTTAAGATATTATGCTTGATTTTTAGATGAGGAAACTTAGGCAAAGAAGAGGTTATGTGGCATGCCCATGTCACACGGCTGGTAAGTATGATACAAACCCAAGTAGTATGGTTGCACTGTATAAGCTTTTATCCATATGTTATACTTTTTCAAAATTCTGACCTAGAATTCTATACTGAGCCAAACTATCAATCAAATTATAGAGTGGAATAAAGACATTTTCAGATATCTAAAAAAATGCACCTTTTTTCAGGAAGTTACTAGAGGGTATACTCTACCAAAACAAAGAAGGAAACCAAAAAATACAGGAAACATAGGTAACAGGGCTTCTAGCACAGATGAAAGGCAAAAAGAATTCCCATGATGAGAGACCAGTAGGCCAAGACAGCAAACAATTTAGAATGAAACACATGAAGGGGTCACAAGAAGGGAGCTCTCTGTTGCCAAGAAGAACAATGAATATGAAAAATTATCCAATGAGATTGAATGTACTGAGAGAAATTATACCATTCAATGGGATAGTCTAGGGATAAACTGCATTAACACATAAAAAACTAAGCAAAGAAACAAGTCAACCATTTACATATAACAATAAATTATACAAGAAATATAATCATATTCCATGAATGACTCAAATATGAATATTATAAAAATGGGAGAGGGAAAGTGAGGAGGTACCAGGAAGGGGGATGAGAGGCAGCAACATAAAAGAGCTACATTTTTTATGGTGGTAAGGCAATAATTAATGGTATCTAAAACTGTAAAATCAAGAAATAGTAATATATGTTGTTAGTGACAAAAGAAACAGCAAAAAATGCTTAAAGTGATGGGGTTGGAATGAATTAGGATAGAAACTGCTTTTTTGTTGTTAGAACTAGTATGATTGACTTTTAAAACCTATGTGCTTATATTACTTAGATAAAAGCAAAACTCAGATGGGCATGGTGGTGCATGTCTATAATACCAGTACTTTGGGAGGCAGAGGTGGGAGGATCACTTGAGGCCAGGAGTTGGAGATCATTCTGGGTGATAGAGCAAGACCCCATCTCAAAAAAAAAAAACAACAAAAAACAAAAACCCCCAAAAAACAAACATAAGAAACTTCAATATTGAGTCTATTTGGAGAATTATTTTTTAAAAAGTAAAACTCAACTATATAAAGAACCAGAATAAAACCTTCTATTTTATATAGTCCATCAAAAACCATACATTTATGATGACTGAAGAAAGAAGACATAATACTCAATTGGTTACATTCTCCCACCAATTCCCTGTGACATATTGATCTCTGAAATTGTTGGGGCTGGGTTGAAATGTTTTCCTACAGAGGTGCCATCATTTGCTGAATATTTACTTATATATACATAGAGACATCCATTTAAAATTAAAGACAGCAAAAAAACTTAAGGCATGAAAGACCAGAAAAGAGAGAACACATCTGTGAACTAGTTTCCTTAGAAAGTCTATCTTTCTCACTACAGTTACTAAGGTGATATTAAGGATCTCTGATAAACTTGCTCTGTAAGTAGTTCAACACTGATCATGGCTCTCATGTTCTTTGGGAATGGTTATTTTACATATTACAAATTATAAAGCTCCTTATTGAGGGTAACAAAGCTGATAATAATTTGCAGGGGCTGCAAAAGCCTATCACCAACAACAAAAGCAAGCAATTTCTAGCTGACTTATTTATTGTTTAAACTTCATTTATTAGCTAATTTAGTATACATTCTCCTCTATAATATTAAAAAAACCCTTTTGTTAAAACAGACATTTAAAAAGCATTATCTAAATGGTGGTAATACTCGTTCAGGTTTAAGAGACTTTGAAATAAATACATGGCTCTGTACTGCAGACTGATGGCTTTCCTACTTTAACATAAGCACTTATTTTATACTGTCTCAATTCATAAGAAGCTTGATCCACTGTTAATGGAGTACTAAAAGCCACAATTAAAATGGTTTTTTTTTGGTTTTATTTCTTGTTAATTAAAATGTTCAAACAGATCACTGGAAATAACTCCCTTTTAAAATTCTCAGTTTTGCCCATTTTTATTCTCTCCTGTTTTTAAAAATATGGCATGGCTCTCATTAATGTCATTAGTTGCAATGCCTGCTGAGAGAAAATGCTGACTTCGTGAACATGGAATCAATTTTCTGAATTAAAAGGGTTTTTGTGAGGCTACTTTTGTATTTATTTTCTCAGAAGCCTTAACTGTAGGAAATGCTTTAAATAGTGTGGTAGGTGCTAGATTACCAAATCTACATTTATGTAATGAAATCACACGAAACTTCTTGAACGTGTTCCTTCACTGCTTTCAGCCATTTAACTTTGCTGCAACCTACAATGTATGAGGAAGCATACAAAGACCTTAAGATATTTCCTACTTTAGAAAGGACAGACAACATTTCCTAGCTTTATATTTGTGGATTTAGGGACAAAGGTTACTCTTGAGTGAAGCAATATATAGTGAGTGAAAAGAGATTAGGAAAATTAGGGGGCATGTGGGGAAAAGGGAGGGAGAAAGGGAAGAGGGCATCATATGCAGAGTTTGAGAGTGACTAGGTTAAGAGGTCCAGGACAGAAGAGCCAGGAGTAGCCATGCAATACCATGGATAGGCTTCATGGCCACTACTAGAGGATAGGCAAACCCAAGGCATAACCAAAATTACTTAAAGGAGAGACATCAAATTCAAAGATGCAAAGTCAGACTCAGAACCCCGAGACAGAGTAAAGACAGTGCCCCCAGGAGCCAACACAGAGACAGGAAGGACAATGCTTACCACAGACTTGTCTAGTCCTGTCACAGAGTACCATAGGTGGGGTGCTTTCATAAGTCTAAGCTAGTACGCCAACAGGCTCACTGCATAAGTCTATAAGAGAAAGTTTAGCACCTTACGAGGTAGGGCTGCTAAAAAAACAAAGAGTACAGAGAGGTGAGGTGCAGAATAGAAATCTGGTACAAAAATAATGGTTGGAGTAAGATAGGGAATAAAGGGGTTGCTGAGCTTTTAAAAGGACAGTATAATTACAGCAAAGCAGACTATCCAGTAACTTCTGACTTTAAAGGGACTGAAACTAATAGCAAATATTTAGAAATAGCATATATTATATGACATACTTCTCTGCCTCATACTTTATGATCAGATAATCTAAATATTTTAAATGTTGGGATGTATTCATTAGGATGCTTACAAATACTACTGAAATGACATTAGATATAATGGAAACAAAAGATGGCAAAAGCTTTTTACTCAGTGTTCTCTAAAAAGGATATGGGTGAAAATGAAAATAAGCATTAGTAATGGATCAGCTATTGTATGTCAAGGAGAGGTGTATATATTGTAAAAAGTATTTTAAAATTCTGTAAGTTTCTTGAGGGTAAAGACTATATATTGTTCATCTTTGTTTACCATACAATGCCATGCACTATGCTTGACAGATGGCACACATAGTAGACAATAAATATTTACCAAATGAGATTTTGAAGGATTTGGACCCAGTGGAATATCCTAGAGCTATGAAAAGAAACAAGAACAATCTAAATATCCTGCTATGGAGTGAACTCCAGAACATCTATTATTCAGTGAAAAAATAAGATGTAGAATAGTGTGTAGAATATGCTACCTTTTATCCAAGCAGGAGGGAAATGTGTGTGTCTACATATGTGTTTTTATAACAACATTTATAATTTTAAAGAAAAGACAATGAAGAGTAAACCAAAAGCTAATGAAAATGATTACTTATGGAGGAGAGAGGGAACAGGGGTGGAAAATACACTTCTGTAAATGTACTTTCTTTTAGAGTTTGTCTTTGGAACCATGTTTTACATAATTATAAAAAAATTAAATCACAATGAAAAAATACCTAAAAATAATAATAAAGCAAATAACTTAATAATATAGCAAGTTGATGGCTAAAGCAGAAAGAGAATAATTACTTTTAACAAATTTTTTTATTTATAAAACCTTTTTTTTTTGGAAATAAGGTCTCATTCTGTCACCCGGGCTAGAGTGCAGTGGCATCATCATAGCTAACCTGCAGCCTCAAACTCCTGGGCTGGGCTCAAGCAACCCTTCTGCCTCAGTATCCCAAATAGCTGGGACCACAGGTGCATGCCACCATGCCTGGCTGATTTTTCTATTTGTTGTAGAGATGGAGTCTCACTATGTTGTTCAGGCTGGTCTCAAACTCCTGCTCAACATCTCTAATCATCAGAGAAATGCAAATGAAAACCACAATGAGATAC
>VBSM01001483.1:8109128-8121374 GCA_008086735.1 Cheirogaleus medius | reverse complement strand
TAGCTGAGACTACAGACATGTGCCACCACGCCTGGCTTTTTTTTTTTTTAAGAGATGGAGTCTCATTATGTTGCCCAAGATGGTCTCAAACTCCTGGCCTCAAGTGATCCTCCTGCCTCAGCCTCCCAAAGTATGGGGAATACAGAGGTTAGCCACTGTGCCTGGCTCTACTCTTAAAATTACAAAAATATTTGCTGGGAGAAAGTACTGATGACCTACATAAATGGAGAAATGTTTATCGATTGGAAGACTTAATATAGTTAAGATTTCCATTCCTCCCAAATTAATACACAGATTCAAAGCAACCCCAATCAAAATTTTATGCCATTTTGCAGAAACTGACAAACTTACTCTAAATTTTTTATGGAAACATAAAGAACCTAGAATATCCTAAACACTTTTGAAAATAATTATAGGATTTAGGCTACCAGATTTTAAGACTTTAAATATAGAGTAATTTAGACAGCATAGATCTGATATCAGGATAGACATATATATCAGAATAAAAGTACAGAAATAGATCATCACATTATTTTTGATAAAGGTGACAAAATAATAGGAAAAGGGTAACTTTCTCAACAAATAGTGCTGGAACAACTGGTTATCCATGAATCTCAACCCTTTTGCCCCACACCATATACAACTTTTATGTCAGGGTAGATAATAAACCTAGAGTAATAGCTAAAACTACAATTACAGAAGAAAATATAAAGAACATCTTCACAAATTTGATTTAGGTGAAGTTTTCTTAGGTCACAAAACCAATAAACCATGAAAGAAAAAAATGGTAAACTGGACTTCATCTAAATTAAAGACTTCTGCTCTATGAAAGATTCCATCAAGCATATAAAATGGAAAGTTACAGACTGGGAGAAAATATTTGCAATACGTATATTTGGCAAAGGAAGTGTATCCAGAATATATAAAGAACTCCTACAGCGTAATACAAAGAAGACACACACTTTAATAAAAAATACAGGTACGAGATCTTAAGAGATACTTCAGCAAAGATATACAAATGGCCAATAAGCACAACATTTTTAGTCATCAGGCGAATGCAAATTAAAACCACCAGAAATACCATGACATACCCACTAGAATGGCTAAAATAAAAAAGATGACAATACCAAGTATTGTCAAGGACTTGGAAAAGCTGTAACTCTTATATGCTACTGATAATAATGTAAAATAGTACAACCACCGTGGAAAATAGTTTGGCAGTTTCTTAATGACCTAGCAACTGTACTCCCATGTTATTTATACAAGAGAAATAACAACATATGTCCACTCAAAAGATTTGCATGAAAATAGTCCAAGCTGTTTTGCTCAGCCCCAAACTGGAAACAATCCATATTTCTATCAACAGGAAAATGGATTTTAAAACTTTGGCATATGCATGCAATAGAACATTACCAATAAAAAAGAACTACTGATAAACACAACAGACAGGGGATGAATCTCAAAATCCGAGGGAGATACATTTCCCCTCCCTTCATTCCTTCCTCCCCATCATATCTGCTATGTGTAATACTTCCTATTCTGGCACGATCTGCCCATACAGTTTTCCTCCTTTAAGTTGTAAGCTAATTAGTGTTGCTGAGAGACATCATATGGCCATGTTGATGAGTGCTGCTACAAACTCCTTGCATCCAGGCTCAGATGGGCCCTTGGGGCAGCTGAGCAATTTCTTCTCTCTTCAATTCCTCTAGGTACTATTACAGATTCTCTTATCTCACTACTCCCTACCACCATGCCTACTCTGAGCAGGTGACTCTGTTTCTCACTTTACCGAGAAAATCAGGCTATCAGCGGAGGGACCTCTGGTTCCTCTTCACCTGCAGGCCCAGCTCTATCTGTACCTTGTTTTTCCTTTGGTCTCAGTGGAAGAGGAACCCACCCTCCACCTACTGCCTATCAAAGACCTCAGTGCATCAAGTAAATCCTTTTCCTGTCTCTTAGCTCTTTCCCCTAGCCAAAAAAAAAAAAGTTGAAATCCCTTTCATCTTAAACTTCACCCCACTCCACATGCCCCTCTACCTATGACTGTTCCTCTCTCCTCTTCCTAGTCTAGCCTCTTGAAAATTATCCTCTATTTACTTTCCCATTTCCAATCATCCCCTCCTCAGCCTACTACAATCTGGCCTCTGTCCCCACTGCAACACTGAAATTGCCCTGGCCAAGGTTCCCACTGATTCATGTTGCCAAATTCCATGGACATTATAGTTATTCCCTCATTTGGCCTCTTTATAGCTTCTGACACCACAGAAAATCTTTTCTCTTTCAGCTCCTATGGCAGCATTCTTATGGTAATTCTTCTACTTCTCTCTCCCCATCCTGGTTCCTCTGTGACTTCCCATCCTTTCTTTAAATGTTGGTGCTCCTCAAGGATCCTCACCTTGACTGTCTTCCTTTTCATCCCGGCCCTTTAATGTCTTTTCTTTAGGCAATCACATATATTTCCAGGGCTTCATCTATTACCCACATGATGAAGATTCTCAAATCTCTTCTCTTTTGTTCAGATCTTGGTCCTAAGTTTTAGACTAATATATCTAGCTGATCAACATTTATATTTCAAAGGTTTCTCACATGCAAATATTCAAAACTCATTTATCCTCCCTGACCCACTTACCCTTTAATAGTGTCCAATTCAGTAAAATAAGTAGCACCACTATCCAAATAGTCATATGAAACAAAAATGTGAGAATTTCCTAGATTTTTCCCTTAAGCCCTATACACCAAATTGTATTGAGTGAATCTCCTTAATAGTTCTTCTATATAGCCCCTCTCCTCTATCCAGGACTACTGCCAAAGCTTGAATTCAGGCACTCATCTCTGTGTGGACCACTGAAACATCCTAGCTGGTTCCTCTTCCTTATACAGCCTCCTCCACAATATCACCTGACTGGTCTTTCTAAAATATAAACCTGATTGTATGACTCCTGCTTAAAACCTACCAATGTCTCCCCAGTACCTGAAGATAAAGCTCAAAATTCTTAGCACTGCACACAAGACATTCATAGCCTAACTGGTGCATCTCTCATGCTCCCTACACCTTTAGCTCCAACAAAACCAAACTTGCACTTTCCTGAACAGACCATGCTAATAATTCACAGCTATATGTCTCTGCACATACTTTTCCCTTACTTCCAATGCTCTATCTGGCCAAGTCTATTTGTGAATTCCTCATCGTGTCACAACAGAATTTACTTTCCCCTCTGTACTACAGCAGGAAGTGTTAATGTTTTTATATTTATTACATGATGCATTAGTTTCCTATTGCTGCTGTAACAAATTACCTCGATCTTTCTGGCTTAAAACAACATAAAGTTATTCTCTTATAGTTTCTGAGATCAGAAGTCTGCAATGAGTCTTTTGGGTCTAAAATCAAGGTGTTGGCAGGACTGGTTCCTTCTGGAGGCTCCAAGGGAGAATCTGTTCCTAGAAGCCTATTTCAGCTTCTAGAGGCTACTGACATTCCTTGGCTCATGGCCACATCACCCCAATCTCTGCTTTACATTGCCTTCTCCTGTAGGCAAATCTCCCTCTGTCTCCCTTTTATAAAGACCCTTGTGATTACTTTGAGCTCACCTTGATAATTCAGGATAGTCTTCCAATCTCAAGATCCTTAATTTAATCACACCTGCTAAGTCCCTTTGGCCACATAAGGTAACATATTCACAGGCTCTGGGATTAGGATATGAACATCTTTTGGGGATGGGGGAGCATTAGTCAGCCTTCCACACACTGTAACAATAATCATTTATTTAAATGCATGCCTCCCTGACTATATCGTGACCTTTTTTGGGGTAGGTTCATTTTTGTCTTAATATCTGATATATAGTAAGAAATTGATAAATGTCTGTTAAAAAACCTAATGAAGTATTTGTGTTGGGAAATAAGAAACAGGACTGGCCTAGTAATGTGGGTCTATATACTAAATGTTGAAAAAAAATCAGAATTTCAATTCAATACTAAAGCAAAAGAGCAACAGAGTGAACCATTTTTAATTACATGTTTCCAAGATTGAGAAAAATGATGAAATCATTAATCAAGAAAGATAAAAATGGCAGTGGTTGGCAGAATATACAATAAGAAGACTCTTGCAGTTGTTCGGCAATGAGAAGATTAGGGCCTGATTGAGGCATTGGTAACTAGGAATGAAGAGAGAGAAAGGTATAAGATTCATGTTATTAAAAATAATAAAACATTAATTAGTCCTCATAACAGCAATATTAGGGACACCACTCCACAATGTTTTGGTTAGCATTTATATGATGTACACTACTAAGGAGATCCATCCGATCACATCACCTTCCTCATACTGTTCATTAAACTCATTTTATTTTCAGAGAAACATTTTGGCTTTTACTTTAACATACAGATTGATAGCATGTTCACCAAAAATCATTTGGACATTCAATATTATTCTACACAATCTATTTAAGTAATATGTGAAATCCCACTATCACAGGAACAAATATGCAACATGGACTAATCCAATATTCAAAATCAAATCATGGGTCTATTCTATCTATGAGGATGATTTTTCAGGTAGAATTTGATTTTAAAAACTTAATTTTCTCAAGGTGATAAAGATCGATACTAAAAATTCTACTTTGAAATAAGCTATGATGATATTTAGTTACTAATCATTTAAGGGGAATAAGGAATAGGAGAAAAAGAAAAGCAAAATAAAATAAAAACACTGCTACGTAGAACAGAAGGGGTTACTTGATACAATATGTCATCAAAACTATACTCACTGTCATATACACAATCTCCCCCCTCCTCATGCCACTTATCAATCTATTATCTCTCAGCTCCAAATTTATCCCTTCATTGCCCGCTCTGCACTACTGGAGACGGACTCAAAATATTTTTCCAGCTGGCACAACATTAAGCTTTGTCAGTAGAGGGCACAGGAGGGACACTGGAGGAGAAAGGGTTTTGCTTTCTTGATTCCAGTGTTTTTTCTCATCAGGCTCCTGAAGCTTGTGTAGTTTATCTGCAGTGCACAGTGGCCAGCAGCATGTGGTACCCTTCCAAGGGTAGCTTCTCCTGGAAACCCCTTCAGGTGCTTTTGTAGCAGAGTGCTGCTGGTAGGGCACTCTCCCTGTGACTGGCTTCCCCCAGCACCTCCTCAATGAGCTTGCTGCACATTCAGAGGTGAGGCCTGTCCCTAAAGATGGCTTCCCCTGGACTCCAGAGGGCAGATTTCCAGTGAGTCCTGCCAGCACAGAGTCTCAGCAAGCTTCTCTGTGATCCAGTGAGCCACAGCCATGCTCTCTCCAACAAGGTTTAGATCTTAGTGCTGCTGGGAGGGAGGCCAAACCTCAGTCCTTGGGGGTACTGGCTGTTCCTTATATCTGCTGTTCCTGTTTTTTCAGAGTTTTCTAATTCTTACTAGCCAATTCCTCATTACTCTAACCTCCTGGTGATAATTCTTTATATTAAACTTTGCCTGTTCAAATTAAATTAATGTTTGATTTTTATTACTGGGCTGTAAGAGGCCTCTGATATGACTGGATTATTGAAGGTGATAGAATAGTTACTCTAGATACCCAGAAAATTCTTTGATTGTCCTGAATTATGGAAATTAAACTGGTCACATATAGAATCAAAGGAAAGAGATATTAGCTTTAGAATTTTTGTTTCAGAATCAAACATTTTAAAATGTATTTTAAAACCGATAACAGCAATTATGCCTCAGTTTATGAAATTTTCACAATCCATCTCTATCTGCCTATTGCAATGAAATCAGATTAGCTCTGTGCTCAGCTCCAAGGATTTCCTTATGTGATAATTTTATGACTTGTTCCAGGACTCCTGAGCCTTCCAGGGGCCACTCCACCACTGGCTGATAAGATGATCTACCCCTCCAGATTGTTTTACAGACCTAAATTTCTTATTAAAAATGAAAAGTGCTTTATAGCTCAAAAGGCAATTACTACCTGCTTCCTTATAATATTATTCTTATGAGAATGCCAAAACCAAACTATAAAAACAGTCTGCTTAAAATAATTTCCCTATCTTTTGATTACAAAAAATATTAAAATTCAGTTTTAATAAACAGTGCCAGACTGGATTTTAAATAGTCTCTTTCTAATTGTAGAACATGCTATGGCCTTATTTTAGTCTCCTATTCACAGTGACAAATTATTCACTGCTGTCATATGTATCCTGAATTGGTACTTAATGAGGATATTTGATCCTGTGGTAGAATCTTAGCACTGCTTTGGAATGGAGCAGCACCAACTACTACAACCTAACTCAAACTTTGAGGCAACAAAGTTTAAAAATTATGTGGTGTGGCAGATTAAAGACTGCCAGAACTTTTTGTCATCTGTACCATCCAGAGGTGGGATCTATATTCCTTACCCTTCAATCCAGGTGGGCTCTGTAACTTCTCTGACCAATAAAATATAGTGGAAATGAAACTGTGCCAGTTTCCTTGTTAGCTTGATAGAGCATTTTCCTTAATTTATTCATAGACATTCATCGATAATGTCTTATCACTCTGTCCTCACATGGTGGAAGGCACAAGGCAGCTCTCTAGAGCCTCTTTTATAAGGGCAAATATAAAATATTTCCCTGTCACCACATCACTTTGGCTTTTGGTTGAGATTAGTTTTAAAATATTCTATGTATGGTTAGTCTAATAATTATCAAATTTTACTTAAAAGAATTATTTAAAGATATAAATATCACTTTAGTGTAATTTTATCCCTTTCATTATTCTTAGCTTAATTTTAATAATTCTTAACTATTTAATGGAACCTCCTGAATAATTTCTATCATTATTAATGTGTGTTGGTAAAACTATTATTAATTCCTCTTCACTGAAGTATTAGCAGCATATTAAGGGGAAAAAAAGTTTTAAAAATACTATGTAATACATTTACTTTGATTAACTTAAGAGAAAACTCCAAAAGAAAGTAGCCATCATGTAAAATGCAAAGAGAAGAGGGAAACTCACTTGATATCTGTTAATAATCCTCAGAAAATTTTTAAGAAAAAATAAACATGACAATGCCTTCAAACTAAATCTAAGTCATAGAAATATACACTAGAGAAGAGAGGAGTATTGATTAAACTAGCCAGACATAGTCATACATGGTAAGCCAGTTAAAAGGGCCCTGTACCTTCATCTATTTGGACTGCTACAATAAAATATTAATAACAAGGACTAGGTGGCTTATAAACAACAGAAATTTCTTTCTCACAGTTCTGGAGGCTACAAAGGCCAAGATCAAGGTACCAGCAGATCTGGTGTCTGGTGCAAGCTGCTTTCTAGTTCACGGATGGCGTCGTCTCATTGTGTCCTGACATAGTGGAAGGGGTAAGGGATCTCTTTGGGGCCTCTTTTACAAGGACAATAATCCCATTCATGAGGGCAGAGCCCTTCCAAAGGTACACCCCCCAATATCATCACCTCAGTGATTAGGATTCAACATATGAATTTGGGTGGGGGCAACAGCAACATTCGGACCATACCAGGCTCATACTCTCTAAATCAGCAGTCCTTAATAAACATCTCAGACTTGTGAGTGAAAAATTTATTTTATCAGCCACTCTGGTGGCAGAGAGTTTTACAGAAGACAAATAACTTCTATGAACATGTTTGATTTTTTTTTTATTAAAAATTTTTTGGAATTTTTTTCTCTGACAGTATTAGAAGAAAAATTTCATGTCTTGTCAGAGCCTAGAAAAACTCTAGCCTAGAAAAGCTACTCTCTAGTAGTTTTATTTTTTTAAAAAAAAAGGTAAGAGGAAGATGAAGTAATTAAAATAAACAGAAATTATGGAGATTGGATGAAAGTGAGCAAGATGAAGACAATTCCAGAATTAACAGGAGATGAGTTACAATAGAAAATAGGGAAATTACTGACCACCTACAATGTGCTAATCACTAAGTTGAGGGCTTCACAGATATTATTCTCCTTGTTTGACAGCTAGGAAAGCTGAGGTTTATGGAACTTAAGGTCACACTGTACAAGACAGATCTGGAATGTCTGGCACATCTGACTCCAACTCTTCCCATGCTTTTCCTACTTTGATGGATCTGTAAGAAAAACTGTAAAGCCCTTAGCTATAATCTACTTAGTACTTAACAACCTCAAATTTTTCTTAGATTTAACAAGAACTCAACAGGATAGCATTATTCTTTACTTAATCTTGTGCAAGAGATGGGTATTTTCAAATGACATGAGGAGAGAAGACGACTATGTTAAGAAAATAAAAGGTTAGTTTCCAAAGCTCAGTAAAAAACCATTAGATGAACAAATAATCAAGGTGGGGATACAGGAGAAACCTGGTAACACTTTCATTCATATATTAAAAGTGTTAAAAATTATGTACACAGTATAGAGACAAATTGGTGAAGCTCCTCAGAACGCTGGCATTGCTTACTGACTTTACACTAAAAAATGAGTAATTTGGCAGTCATTCCTCAAACAGTAGTCTTAAAATCCCCTGGCAGTTATTTCTGGAGTAAACAAAATAAAATATACTATATTGATGGGGAGAAAATTTAAGCAAGCCAAGATAAAAGCTAATATCACAGACAATGCAAGGCTAATTCAAACAGACTAGCAGAATTTTTTCCAAAACATTTCAGTAATGGCACTTAGGTCTTAACTTTAGAAACATTTCACCTCATTTTGAACCAATGCCTTTTGTCATTATTTTCTAAGTACCCAATAAAAATAAAAAACAGATTCACCTGTATCCTGGGTTATCCTCCATCTTTAATATTTACTATTAAGGAAGAGGATCTTATGTCTGGATTACTAGATTTAAAGGTAACTATGTTTTATTCCTAGTTTTGCACATCCTAGTACATAGTATTCTGCATAGAATAGGTATCTAATGAGCCTGCCCCCATAAGACTGAATGTATGCTATTGTACACTAATAAATCAGACTCCCATTATGTGAAATGTAAATATCTAAATAGTCTAGACAGATCTTTACTCCACATCACATAAGCTGATAAAACAAAATTGCTCTACTTTGTTTCCCTTGGGACAGCATATATATATGATTTCTGTACAAAGAATACATATATATGTATATGTATATACATATATGTATATGTATATATATGTATTCTTTGTACAGAAATCATAAGTGTACAGCTTGATGAATTTTCAGTGAACTCACCCATGTAACCAACATCCAGATCAAGAAATAGTACACAACCAGCACCTCAGTAACCCCTACTGTGTCCCCTCTCAGTCACTACCTCCCCGCAGAGGTAACAAGTATTTTGACCTCAAACATCAGAGATTATACTGTTTTTGTACTTTGTATAAATGGAATCAGAATAGGTAGTCTTTTATGCCTGGCTTCTTTCACTTATCATTGTGATTGTGAGATTCATCTATGTTTTGTGTGTAACAAAGGTCCATCCATTCTCATTGCTTTGTAGTAATTATATGAATATACTATAATTTATTTATGTCATTCCACTGTTGTTTGGATATTTGGGTTATTTCTCATTTAGGGGTATTATGAAGAATTCTGCTATAAGTATTCTTGTACATGATTTTTTTTTTTGGTGAGCATATGTTAAGGCATTTCTGTTCAGTACATAACTAGAGGTGGAAATGCTAGGTCATAAGATATATATATATATATGATATATGATATATATATATGTGTGTGTGTATTCCCAAATAGTTTACCAAAGTGGTTGAACTAATTTATACTCTTATTAGCAGTAAGAGTAAGAGCTCTGATCTGCATCCTCACTGACACTTGGAATTGTCTTTCACTTTCTTTCTTTTTCTTATTTTTACTCACACTTTATTTTACAAAAGTCAGAGCCAACATTTGCCTCTACATCTTTTTTTAAATTTCAAAACATTAAAGGGGTACAAATGTTTTTGATTACATGGATCGCTTTTGTAATGCTTGAGTCATAGCTATAAGTGTGCCCATCACCCAAATAGTGTTCACTGTACCTGTTAGGTAGGTTTTTGCCCCTCCACTCTGCTTGATTTCCACTGAGTTTTACTTCCCTCTCTGCACGTGTGCTTATCTTCCATTTTCTAACCATTTTCTTAGGAATGTGGTGGTATCACACTGTGGTTTTAATTTACATTTCTTTGATGACTAATGAAGTTCTGTACTGCTTATTGATCATTTGGATAAACTTGTTTTCTGAAATATCTTTCAAGTCTTTGTCCATTCTTGAGACTTCCTCATTTGTCTCTGGGATCTCTGCAGAATTTACTTTGAGGATACCTAGACTTGACTTCTTTCTCATGGTTTGAGAAGGGTCACCACCCATTACCATAAGTAATTATATGACCTCATTATAGCAAGCCACAGAACAAGCTTGCACAGCAAAGCAGTTTGGATAAACTAGTGTGCTAGACAGGTAGGAAGTGATAGATAAACATAGTATTAGAATCATGTTTTTATAGCCCAGCTTTGGAGTCCTGACCATGAAAGTGTTACTCAGCCTATTTACCTTTTACAGATGTAATCTTTGCCAAAAAGCAGAAACCTTCCTTTCTTTGTTCATCAACTGTCACTCTGTTCCTTTATTGCACTGTACCTAGAATCCTCAGTAAATTCACAAAACTTATATGGCATTCATTCATTCAATAAGTATTTACTGAGTACCTACATTGTGCTACTGTGCTAGGCATAGTTCTAGATGGTCAGAGTAAAGATGTGGAAAAAAAACCCAGAAAAATAAAAATCCTCACCTTCACTTCACACACACTCACCACTTTTCTGTTTGGGGGTGTGAGATGCATAAAGCCAAGAGTACCTGGGCACTAGGATATAAAGGGTGAGGACTAAAAGCCTGAGATGTGAGGAATTATGGGCTTTGGACCAAATGACAGACTGACTTGGATTCACCTTGCTCTACCACTTCCTGTTCATCAATCCAAAAGTTCTTTTTTGTTTTTTTCCCAAAACAGAGTCTTGCTCTGTTGCTGGGGCTAGAGTGCTGTGGTGTCAGCTGAGCTCACAGCATCCTCAAACTCCTGGGCTCAAGCAATCCCCCTGCCTCAGTCTCCAGAGTAGCTGGGACAACAGATATGCAATACCATGCCTGGATAATTTTTTCTATTTTCAGTTGCCTGGCTAATTTCTTTCTATTTTTAATAGAGACGGGTTCTCATTCTTGCTGAGGCTGGTCTCGAACTCCTGAGCTCAAGCGACCTTCCTGCCTCCGGCCTCCCAGAGTGCTAGGATTACAGGCATGAGCCACCATGCCCGGCCCAATCCAAAAGTTCTTTAACTTTTCTAATCCTCAATATCTTCAACTGCAAAATGTAGATAATGTATTTTTTTTCAGGGTTTCTCTGAAGATAAAATGAGATAACATATATAAACAGCACCAGCAACATGCCTGGCATTTTAAATAGTGGATGATCAGTACATGGAAGCCATTAAAAAGGAGAATATGTTTATTCATTCATTATAGATGCAATCTTTACTACAAATGGAAGTACAAAACTACTTCTGTTTATAGATACTGCTCTTTTTGATGTACTGTTACTAAAATCTTTTAATTAAAAGTCAATTATTCATGCTACCGAAGAAGTAAACAGATGATATATTATAAAGCAACAGTTCACATGAAAATATCAGCTTTTTAAAAAACATTAAGCTTTAACCCACTCATCAATTCATCAACTTCCTATTTAAGGCTTAAACCCTCTAGATTCAATCCCATATATTGGTCATGAAGGAATTGGGCAATAGGAAAGTGAGACAGATGGTGGAAAACTGGTATAATGAACAAAGAACAAAATCCACTCTAGGAAAATGATAAATGAACAGTTTTGGACCTCCCTGAATGTGGTGATTTCTTATAATTGGGGATTTCTCTTTAGGGGCCCTTGGAAGCTATGCCTACAGAATGCCTATCTTTCCACAAAAGATAATGACTCCTGTGTCTTGTGGGCTTTTAAGCCAGGGCAATTCCCATACTCACCCAACAAGGACCTCATTTCCTTGCAACTGGTAAAATAAGACAGCACAAATATTATTCCTATTTCTACTTTTATAGATATAAACACTGAGAAACCTTGTTCACAAAACAAGCAGATGTTACCATATGACCTGGAAATTCCATTCCTAGGTATACACCCTAGAGAAGTGAAAACATACACCCACACAAAACCATACAGTTGATTTTCATTATTTGCGGTAGTTATGTTCTATAAAGTCAACTTGAACACTGAGAAAATACTAAACCACTGTTTCTTTTTTTTTTATTATT
>VBSM01001483.1:8077274-8102236 GCA_008086735.1 Cheirogaleus medius | reverse complement strand
TTCACAAAGTTTCCATGCTGATTTCTTGTCATTCTATTTTCAATGTAGTCGTTACTTAACATGCGCAAATGGTCTTTGAATGGCTTGTTTATTGCAATATCAAGAGTCTGCAGATAGGCAGTCATTCCCGTGGGAATATTATTTGATCTATTCCCTGGTGTTTGTGGAGGGTGAGAGAGGCCCATAGTGCTGAGTAAAATGGCAGCCACAGCTTTCCTTCTTCCCCCTGGGGACACACAATACCTAGAGGAGAGCGTCTTGCTCCTCACTTCACTGAGGAGAATTTCCCCTCAAAGCCTCAGCTTGCAGCACACACAGGATGGCCGGGACCTGACAGGGGGAGTCGACCTTGTTGGTGGGGCTGCCCGCACCTTTCCGGTCACCTCTGGGATAGTATCTGTCACGATGGGGGCAGATGAGAAGGGGTTCTCATCTTCTTTACTGCTCCTTGATGAAATGCATGGGTTGTGCAGATATGCTGCGTAGCCACACCCATCACTAGGTTTTATTTTCGGGGTAGGGCTTATATTGCGCAAATGCTTAGAAATCCTGCTAGGGCTTATTTTATGGGTAGGTCTTATTTTCAAGGAAAAACAGTAACAAAGCTCAGAGCAGAACTAAATGAAATGGGAAACAAAAAATAATACAAAAGGTCAGTAAAACAAAAAGTTGGTTCTTTGAAAAGATAAACAAGATTGATAGACCTCTTGCTAGATTAACCAGGAGCAGAAAATAAAGGACCCAAATAAACTCAATCAGAAATGAAAAAGGAGATACAACAACTGATAGCACAAAAATAAAAACCATCATCCGTGAATACTATGAAAATCTCTATGCACATAAACTAGAAAATGTAGAAGAAATGGACAAATTATTAGAAATACACGATCTTCTAAGACTCAATCAGGAAGAAACAGAACTCCTGAATAATGAGCAGTGAGACTGAAACAGTAATAAAAAGTCTTCCAACAAAAAAAAGTCCCAGACCAGATGGATTCACAGCTGAATTCTACCAGACCTACAAAAAAGAACTGGTACACATAGTGTAGAAATTATTCCATAATATTGAGAAAGACGGAATCATCCACAACTCATTCTACGAAGCCAGTATCACCTTGATACCAAAGCCAGATGAGGACACAAAAAGAAAACTACAGACTAATATCTCTTATGAATTTAGATGCAAAATTCCTCAATAAAATACTAACACTGAATTCAACAGCACATCAAAAAAATAATCCACCACAACCAAGTAGGCTTCATCCTAGGGATGCAAGGATGGTTCAACATATGTGAATCAATAAATGTGATTCATCACATAAAAAGCAAAAACAAAGACTATACAAATAAAGACATTGCATGATCATGTCAATAGATGCAGAAAAAGCATTTGACAAAATTCAGCACCCTTTCATGATGAAAACTCTCAATAAACTAGGCATAGAAGGAATATATCTCAAAATTATAAAAGCCATATATCAGAAACCCACAGCCAGCATTATACTGATTGGGGAAAAGTTGAAAGCATTCCCACTAAGAACTGGAACAAGACAAGGGTGCCCACTGTCACCACTTCTATTAATATTCAATATAGTGCTGGAAGTCTTAGCCAGAGCAATCAGACAAGAGAAAAAAAAATTAAAGAGTATCCAAATTGGGAAAGAGGAGGTCAAACTATCACTTTTTGCTGACGATATTTATATTGATCTTGTATCTAGAAAACCCCAAAGACTCCACTAAGAGTCTCCTGGAGTTGATAAATAAATTCAACAAAGTCTGAGGATATAAAATCAATGTACACAAAACAACAGCATTTTTATATACCAATAACACTCAAGCTGAGAGTCACATCAAAGACATAATACCATTCACAATAGCTACAAAGAAAATAAAATACCTAGGAATATACTTAACCAAGGATGTGAAAGATCTTTACAAGGATAATTATGAAACAGTAAGGTAACAACTTGTGGATGACAGAAACAAATGGAGAAACATACCACGCTCATAGATCAATAGAATGAACATTGTTAAAATGTCCATACTATCCAAACTGATTTACAGATTCAATGCAATCTCCATCAAAATACTAATGGCATATTTCAAAGATCTAGAAAAAATAATTCTATGCTTTGCTTGGAAGCAGAAAAGAGCCCGAATAGCCAAAGTAATCCTAAGCAAAAAGAACAAAGCTGGAGGAATCACATTACCGGACTTCAAACTATACTACAAAGCTATAGTAACCAAAACAGCATGGTATTGGTACAAAAACAGAGACACAGACCAATGAAACAGAACAGAGAACCCAGATATAAAACCATCTACCTACAACCAACTGATCTTTGACAAAACAGACAACAAGACACACTGGGGAAAAGATGACTTATTCAATAAATGGTGCTGGGAAAATTGGATAGCCATGTGAAGAATGAAACAGGACCCCTATCTCTCACTACTCACAAAAAATAATTCATGATGGATAAAAGACTTAAATGTAAGCCATGAAACCATAAGAATTCTAGAAGAAAATGTAGAAAAAACTCTTCTAGACATTAGTCTAGGCAAAGAATAGCAACTACGCCAACAATGAAAACAAATAAATGAAACTTGATTAAATTAAAAGGTTTTTGCACAGCTAAGGAAATAATCAAAAGAGCAAACTGCGTACAGAATGATGGAAAATATTCACAATATACACTTCTCATAAATGGCTAATAACTAGAATCTACAAAGAACACAAATAAATCAGCAAGAAAAAAATTAACAACTTCATTAAAAAGCAGGCAAAAGGCATGAACAGAAGTTTTTCAAGAACATAGACAAATGGCCAAAAACCATGAAAAAATATTCAACATCACTAATCATCAGTGAAATGTAAATTAAAGCCACAACGATATATCACCTTACTCCTGTTAGAATGGCTTTTATTAAAAAGTCCAAAAATAATAGATGCTGGCGTAGATGTGGAGAGAAAGGAATGCTTATACACTGTTGGTGGGACTACAAATTAGTACGACCTCTATGGAAAATAGCATGGAGATTTCTAAAAGAACGAAAAGTACACTTACCATTCAATCTAGCAATCCCACTACTGGGTATCTACCCAAAGGAAAAGAAGTCAAAAGACATCTGCACTTGAATGTTTAATGCAGCACAATTCACAATTGCGAAGATCTGGAATCAACCCAAGTGCCCAAGAATTTGAGTGGATTAATAAAATGTGGTATATATATACCATGGAATGCTACTCAGCCATAAGAAAGGATGAATTAATGCCTTTTGCAGCAATTTGGAAAGAAGTGGAGACCATGATCTCAAGTGAAATATTTCAGGAATGGAAAACCAAATGCCACATGTATTCTCTAATACACTGGCACTAACTGATGGGCACACAAGTACACAGAAGAAAGTAAAAGTCATTGGAAATCAAGCAAGGGGGAGGGGGGAAGGAGAGGAAGGGCAAAAACCCATCTAATGGGTACAATGGACACTATTCAGGTGATAGCTACACTTATAGCCCTGACTCAAACCATGTATCAAAAACATCTGTACCTACTTGATATTTCAAAATAAAAAATAATAGCTAATATATAAACACACATACACATATATACATACATGTGTATATACACTACATTTGGCTCTGTGATGTTCAGACAACATAGTAAGGAAAATGTGGAGTGATGGGGTCATGATAGTGGAGTTTTTGGAGATGTGAATGCTGTTAGTATCAAAATGGAGTCACTTATTCAAACAAGGAAAATGGAGTCAGGGAAGCCTATGAAGAAATAGCCCTCACGCGCACATACCTGTTTCAGGACTTACTGCAATATATTCCTGTAAACAGACCGGTAACAAGACTTATAAAATTTCCTCAAGGTTCCAGTTTTTCAGATAAGCCACTTGTAAAATGACACTTACCTAGCAAGGGCTATCTCTATCAATGAACAAATGACAACTCTTGCAATGAGTTTCTGTGGCCTACAAACTTTGTTTTAAAGCAGCATATGTAGACTTCTTCTATGTGTCTTTAAAATTTTCCCATTTGTCCTGACTTCCCTGGATATGCTTATGATCTGTCATCACATGCATATTCCAGATTGCAATCCTCTGCTATTCCCAAATAATTCTATTTGCTCTGGACCCAAAAAAAAAAATTCTGATTAATAACACCAATGCTCAAAAATGATTATCTGATAACTCAAAAAAATTAATATTTCACATTTATATTATAAGACATATTCTTTATTTCACACAATGAATGAGGATAATTCATTAATGTATTTAAGAATGGGTCTTTTCATTTAAAATACTGAATTTATGAATTATAATTTGATATATTAAATCGGAAACAGAATTTTAAAGTACATGATCAAATTGGAAATCATATTCTATGGTATTTTATACAACAAATTTAAATGAAAGTATAAGGCTTAATATCTTAAAGTTTGGTGGATTATTTTAACCATGTCAATTACAAGCCATAGTGCAGCAAATAATGAAATTAAGAAAATACAACTGCAAATAAAAGGTTTTGGCAAATGATCTCTGCATGCAACAGGAGAATATATACATTTGTTAGCTAAACCAGTAATTACTCCACAAATGAACATAAATTCCCTATGTAAGTTAAATTTATTAAATATTCATGTTTCCTGAGGAAAATAAGTGACAAATTTTGATGATGCTATCAGTAACATCAACCAGAGTTTGCCTGTACAGGACAATTTGGATTATTTGGAAACCAAAACCTTTAGTTAAAATGATTTTATCTATACTCCTAAATATTTGTGGGATAATTATCTCTTTTGTGGAAGAGTGTACATATCAAGAGGAAACTTTAAAACATTTTTAGATTTTGAAATAAATATTTAATTTAAAAATAAACATTAACAGAAAGTTGCAAAAATAGAGAGGCTTTGTGTACCCTTAACCGAAACTCTCCCCATACTAGCATCTGATATAACTGTAGTACAATACTGAAACCAGAAAATTTACATTGGTACAACAGACATTATTCCAATTTCACCAGTTTTACATGCACTCATGTGTGTATGTATAGACCAATTTTATCACCATGTGTAAATTCACATAGTCACCACCAAAATAGAGGTACAGAACTGTTTCACAAAGATCTCCCACAATGACCATATGTACTACCCCTTCATAGTCACACCCACCCATCTCAAGATCCTCACTTAAACTTTGCAGTGCCCCACTCCTGACAATCATTAATCTGTTCTCCACTTCTATCATTTTATCACTTTGAAATGTATTTAAAGGAAATCATACGGTATAAGACAATTAGAGATAGGGTGTTTTTTTTTTTAACACAGCATAATTTCTTGAGATCCATCCAAGTAGTTACATGTATCAATGTGTTGCTCTTTTTTATTGCTGAGTAGTATTCTATGGTATGAATGTACCACAATTTGTTTAACTATTAACCCACTGTAGGATATTTTAGTACTTTCCAAATTGTACCTGTTGTGAATAGAGTCATTATGAAAACTTGATTACAGGACTTAGTGTCAACATAAGTTTTCCTTTCTCTCGGATATACATATCCCTGGAGTACAATTGCTGGGTTGTATGGTAAGTGTATGTTTAATATTTTAAAGAAACTGCCAAACTATTTTCCAGAATGACTATACAACTTTATACTCCTACCAGATGTATAAAAGATACAGTTTCTCTACATTCTTGCCAGAATACGGTATTGTCATTATTTTTTATTGTAGCTGTTCTGTTAAGTGTGCAGTGATATTTCACTGTGGTTTTAATTTGCATTTCCCTAATGAATGATGTTGAACATATTTTCATGTGGTTGGTTAGAACTTGTATAATGCTGTTTTGGAAAATATTTATATCTTTCACTCACTGTCTAATTGGATTTTTTTTTAACTTTGAGTATTTTTTTTTCATCTATGAATTGTGCATTTGGTGTCATGTCTAAAAATTTTCCTCCTAGCTCCAGGTCCCAGTGATTTTCTGGAATATTTTCTTTTAAAAGCTATATAGCTTTATGTTTTACATTTAAATCTGTGATCCATTTTGAGTTAATTTTTTTACAGGATGTGAGGTTTAGGTTGAGGTTCACTTTTGGCCTATAGATGATCACTTGCTCTACCACCATTTGTTAAAAAAAATTCTTTCTTCATTGGATTGAGTTTGAATCTTTGTCAAAAATCAGTTGGCTGTACTTGTATGGGAGTACTTAAGGTAATCTGATATGTTCCATTGATCTATTTGTCTGCCAGTACCACACTGTATTAATTCCTATAGCTACATAAATCTTAAAATGGGGGTAGAATGATTCCTTCCATTTTATTATGGCTTTTCAAAATAGTTTTAGCTATTCTTATTCATTTTCCTTTCCAGAAATATTTTAGGATAAGCTTTCTATATCCACAAAAATATCTTCCTGGGATTTTAAATGAAACTGGGTCAAACCTAGAGATAAATTTGGGGAGAAATGACATCTTTACTATGTTAAGTCTTCCAGTTCATGAACAGAGTACATCTCTCCATTTGTTTATATTTTTGATTACTTTCATCAGAGTTTTATATTAATATTTACACCATAGAAGGTCTGTATATGTTTTGTGGGATTTATACCTAAGAGTGTCATTTTGTTTTAGGCAATTGCAAATGGTATTGTGTTTTTAACTGTGGTTTGCAGGTGTTCCTGGCTAGTATAAAGAAATACAATTGATTGAGTTAGTACATCTCATATCCTTGATGAATATCTGGTTTGGATGGGTTCCAAAATTTGGCTGTTTTTTAAGGACAAACATTTTAAGTTATGACTACCTAGTCTAAGAGATTTTCTTTGTAGATTCCTTGGGATATCTATACACAGATAAAAATGTACATAAATGCACATCAGCCTTGTCATCTGCAAATAAGGACAGTTTCATTTCTTCCTTTCCAATCTATATGCTTTATATTTACTTTTCCTATCTCATTGTGATGGCTTCCAGCAATATGTTGAATAAGAAGGAAGAGAGTCGACAACTTTGCCTTATTCCCATTCTTAGAGGAAAAAAGCATTATGAGTAAATTTTTTGGAAAAATATAAGGTCTATGTCTTGATTCATTTTTTAAAATCTGGATTACCAGTTGTTCTAGCACCAATTGTTAAAAAGACCATCTTTTCTCCATTGGATTGCCTTTGCTATTTTGTCAAAGATCAGTTGACTGTATTTGTGTGGATCTACTTCTGGGCTCTCTATTCTATCAATCTATTTGTTTATTCTTTCACCAATACCACACTGTCTTGATTACTATAGCTTTAAAATATTGAAATCAGGTAGTGTCAGCCCTTCAACTTTGTTCTTATTCTTCAATAATATGGTGGCTATTCTGGATCTTTTGCCTTTCAATATAAACTTTAGAATCATTTTGTCAATATCCACAAAGTAATTCTGCTGGGATTATGATTGGGATTGCATCGAATCTATCAATCAAGTTGGTAAGAACTGACTCTTAACAACATCGAGTCATTAGACTCATCCATGGAAGACTTGCCCATGAACATGATGTATCTGTTTATCTAGATTTTTAAATTTTTCATCAAAATTTTGAAGTTTTCTTTGTTAGATCTTGTACATATTTTGTCAAGTTTATACATAAGTATTTCATTTTCTGATGTTAATATAATGGTGTTGTATTTTTAATTTCAAATTCCAGTTTCTCATTGCTGGTATATATGAAAGCAATATACTTTTGTATATTGATCTTATAACCTATAACCTTGCTATAATCATTTATTAGTTCCAGGAGTTTATTGCTGTTGATTCTTTGGAATTTTCTGCATATACAATCATGTCATTTCAGAACAAAGACAGTTCTATATCTTCCTTTCCAATCTGTATTGCTTATATTTCCTTATCCTGTCTTACTGCATTAGCTAGGACTTCCAGTAAGATGTTAAATAAGAGTAGTGGGAACATCCTTGCCTTCTTCCCAATTTTAGGGGGAAAACATCTAGTTTCTCACAATTAAGTATGATGTAGGGTTTTTATAGATGTTCTTTATCAAGTTTAGGAAGTTTCCCTCTATTTCTAGTTTGCTGAAAGTTTTTATCATGAACAAGTATTTGATTTTGTCAAATGACTTTTCTGTATCTATTGATATAATCAAAGTGATTTTTCTTCTTTAGCCTACTGATGTGATGGATTATATTAATTGATTTTCAAATGTTGAACCAGCCTTGCATATCCTTCATTCCTTTTTAGGGCTTAATGATATTCCATTGTATGTAACATCCCATTTTGTTTATCCATTCATCAGCTGATGGACATGTGGTTTGTTTCAACAATTTGGCTGCTACAAATAATCCTGTTATGAACATTCATGTATCAGTTTTTGCATGAACATATGTCTTCAATACTTTTGGGTACATACCTAGGAGTAGAACTGCTAGGGCATAGGATACTCTAAGTTTAACTTTTGAGGAACTGCCAACTTTTCCACAGCAGCTACATCATTTTACATTCCTAACAGCAATGTATGAGAGTTCCAAATTCTCCAAATCCTTGTCAATAGATGTTACTATTTGTCTTTTTAAGTACAGCCATCCTAGTGGGTGTGAAGTGGTATCTCATGGTTTGAACTTCCATTTTCCTAAAGACCAATGATGCTGTGCATATCTTGATGTGTTTATTGACCATTAGTAAATATTCTTGGAAGAAATGTCTATTCAAATCCATTATCGTTTTTAATTGGGTTATCTTTTTATTGGCTTTTAAGAGTTCCTTGCATATTTGGAATACTAGAATCGTATCAGATACATGATTTTCAAATATTTTCCCCAATTCTTTGTTTAATCTTTTTACTTTCCTAATAGTGTCCTTTGAAGCACAGAAATCTTTAATTATGATGAAGTCCAATTTATCTACTTTTTCTTTGGTTGCCTGTGTTTTAGGTTTCATATTGAAGAAACCATTGCTTAATGGGTTGTGAAGATTTATGCCTATGTTTTCTCTAAAAGCTTCATAGCTTTAACTCATACACTTGGATCTTTCATCTACTTTGAGTTAATTTTTGTACATGGTGTGAGATAGAGGTCCATCTTCATGCTTTTGTGTGTCAATATCCAGTTTATTTTTTAAAAAATATTTTTTCATGATTCTTATGGTTGTTCAAGGTCCCTTGTTTTCTCATGTAAATTTTATGATCAGCTTGTCAGTTTCTGCAAAAATGCCAGTAGGGATTTTTGATAGAGAATTCATTGAATCTATAGATCAATTTGGGGAATACTGTCATTTTAGTAAGTCTTCTGATCAATGAACATGGAAAGTCTTACTATTTACTTAGGACTTCCTTAATTTTTCTCAACAATATTTTATAGTTTTCAGTTAACAAGTCTTGTACTTCCTTGGTTAAATATATTACTGAGTATTTTATTCTTTTTGATGCTATAAGTGGAATTATTTTTTTAAATTTCTTTTTCAAAATTTTCATTGCTAATGTATAGAAATACAATTGATTTTTATATATTGATCTTGTAGCCTGCAACCTTGCTAAACTCACTTATCATATATAATAGTTATTTATGAATTTCTTAGGATTTTCTGTGTACATGATCATGTTACCTACCAGTAGAGGTAGTTTTATTTTTTCCTTTCCAATCTGATGCTTTTAATATCTATTTCTTACATTATTGCCCTGGCTAAAATTTCTAGTACAATGTTGAATAAAAGTGCTGAGAACAGACATCCTTGTCTTATTCCTGATCTTAGAAGGAAAGCATTGTCTTATAACATTAAATATGAGGTTAGCCATTGTTTTTTCTGAGATAACTTTTAAAAAGTTGAAAAAAGTCCCTTCTACCCAGAGTTTTTTTGAGAGCTTTTTATCATTAAAGGGTGTTGGATTTTGTTAAACGCTTTTTCTTTGTCTATTGAGATGATTATGTGACTACTGTTTATTTTTCTATTAATAAGGTATACTACATTGATTTTTTTAAATGTTTTATCCAAGCTTGCATTTCTGGTATAAATTCTACTTATAGTACATAATCCTTTAAAAAATTCTTTATTGACATATAATTAACATACCATACAATTTGCCCACAAAGAGTACAATTTAATAGATTTTAGTATATTCATAGTCATGCTACCATCACCACGTTCAAATTTGGAACATTTAGTCACTTTAAAAAGAAAACCCATACCCACTACAAGGCAGTCCCCATCCCACCTTTCCCCATAACTTGGCAACCACTAATATACTCACTTTCTTCTGTCACTATACATTTGCCTGTTCTGGACATTTTATATGAATGGAATAAATGTGGTATCTTGTGGCTGACTAGCTTCTTTGACTTAGCACAATGGTATTTAAGCTTCATCCATGTTGTAGCTTATATCGCTATGCCATTCATTTTTATGGCTGAAAAATATTCTATTGTACAGATATACCATATTTTATTTATTCATTCATCAGTTTATAGACATTTGGGTTCCACTTTTTGGCTATTATGAATAATGCTGCTATGAACATTTATATACAAGGTTTTATGCAGATGTATGTTTTATTTATCTTGGGTATATGCAAAGAAGTAAAATGGTTGGGTCATATAACTATAGATTTAACTTTCTGAGGAACTATAAAACATTTTATAAATTGCTGCATTCAAGTTTGCTAGCCTGAGAATTTTTTGAGAATACATGTGGTTATATTCGTAAGTGATATTGGTCCTTTCCTGTGGTGTCTTTGTCTGGTTTTGGTATCAGGGTATTACAGGCCTTATAGAATAAGGTGAGAAGTGTTCCCTCCTCTTTTTTTTGTATTTATTTTGCTTTTTATTTATATTTGTACCTCTTTAAAATTATCAGCCTTGGAATGTCAAACTTCACATCTACTTATGATGAAAGAACTCAGTTCAGGCAAAATAATCTCTAAACCAGATGCTACCTTTTCCCATGACTCTTCCCCTGCAGGCTCCCTGGCAGCACACCCTTTGTGGGTGCTCATGTCAGCAGTGGGCTGCCCTGCCGTGGGCACTGGGCACAGAGGGTCTCCCAGAACAGCCTCCCATTGGGCTTGGCTGCTTAGTGGAGCTAGGTTTCTTTGTTGCTCAGATGCAAAATGGGGACAGAATATAATAGTTTGCAGAAGTATTGTAATGTTGAGATAATATTCAATAAATGGTTCCCCCCTGAAATAAATGGTTCTTTTTGGTCAAAGGTTGAATAGGATGGTGCAATTAAGAAGGTAAGAATCTAAGATTTTACCCTAAAAATGAACTAATCTAATGAAGAATTTACCCATATTTTTCCACTAAAAATGGAAATGGAAATATGGAAATAGTATAAGGAAACAAATCCAAAACCACATTCAGCATTTTAATTTAATTTTCTAGTGGACAATTTACATATCTCCCTCACCCTTTCCTTTAAGTTAGTGTGACAATTTTCCATAATAAACTACTTAAAGAGAAGCTTTGGTCAAGAATGGAATGAAATAGCCCAAAAAAAAAAAAATCACTGCTGCTTTTAAAAAACCAACACTTTCACCAATTTTATACTCAAACAAAACCACACACTATTTGCACGATATGGGTTTTCAGTGTTTCCTTGGGGCTGGCTTTCCTCACCATCCAATGGCAGAGCTGTGGTCAGCCACCGTTTGTCGCGCTGGATGGCAAAGGCTCACTCAGCTTCACATTATCCAGAAGCCCTGGATAGAAGATTCTAAGGTCTTGAAATCCCAAATTGTCATGGCTCCATCGATGCCAGTAGTGCAAAATTTGCAGCAATCTTGCTTGTCTACCTCATAAATAGACACTTGAGTGATACTATTCTGGTACAGCGTCTCCAAGGCTGTATTGTGGTCCTCGGTTGTGGCCTTCCTGTCCATGTTGCGGAAACATTCCATGGCAGACATGTTGCACTGGATGCTCTGTTTTGGAATGTCTAACTTGGAGACAAAGGTCAAGCAGCCGCGGTCATCATAGTTAAAGAGCATTGGGCAGCAGTCATGGCCAGCAGCCACAACACTATTCTCGGAGACAAACGATACACTCAGGAGTGGCAGGAACTCTGTTTTCAGAGTTGAGACCTGCATGCTTTTCGAGGCATCAGCAACAGATACAGTGCTGTCGTGACTGACCCAGGCCAAGCGGCTCCCACTCGTGGAGAAGCTGACCCCATGGACCCAGCCACCTGTGCCACTGCCCCCAAACTCTGACATCAGCTGACCAAAAGGCATCTTGCTGCCCCAGGGCGTACTGGCTGGCTTTTCATCCGCTTCTTTAATATAGGCAGAAAACACTCTGCATTTGAAGTCACATGATCCTGCTGCCAGCAAAACATTGTTGAGATGCCAATCCAAGCTGAGGACTGTGGAGCGAATTGGCTTCTTATTGTGCTTGATTACCCACCAGTCATTTTCAGACTCGAAGTAACAAACAGAAATGAGCCGTGCTCCACTTCCCACAGCAAATTTGTTCTCTAGGGGGGACCACTTCACAAAAGTGGCTGCACGATTCAGGATCACCAGGGTTGGCTTCCAGACACCATCTTTCTGACTCCAGACACCATCTTTCTGACTCCAGACATAGGCATTGCGGTCTGCCCCACAAGTGATGATGTGGTCGCTCTTGGGAGCCCAGTCAATACCTGTGATGTGTCCGTTGTGCTCCTTGAGTTCATGAGCTTTCACCCACTGGCTCCCATTTTTCTTATAGATGTGCACTTCATGATTACTGGGGCTAAGGGCAATTTCTGGGGTGGGGACAGTCCGGACGGGATCGGAGCAGAGAATTCACAGACTCTGGTCAGTCGATGTGAACAGGCTCCCCCTCCTCTTTTTTTTTTAGAAAATTTTGTCAAGTGATGGTATTAATTCCACAAACGTAGTAGAATTCACCAATAAAGCTATCTGGGCCTGGGTTTTTCGTTATGGGAAATTATCGAGTACTTACCATTCTTTTTTCTTGTTACAGGTCTATTCAGATCTTCTATTTCTTCTTGAGTCAGTTTTGGTAGTTTGCCTCATTCTAGGAACTAGTCCATTTATTTCATCGAGGTTATCTAATTTATTAGCATAGTATTCTCTTATAATCCTTCTTATTACTATAATGTCAGTAGTAAGGTCCCCTCCTTCATTCCTCATTTTATTGAGTCGTCTCTTTTTTTATTTGTTGGTATACATAAAGGTTACTTATTTTTAAAAATCCTTTCGAAGAAACAACTTTTGGTTTCATTGATATTTTTCCATTGTTTTTCTATTCTCCATTTCATTCATTTCTCCTATAATCTTTATTGTTTCCTTCTTTCTCCCTGCTTTTAGTTTTCTAATTTTTTTAAGTAGAAGGTTAAATTACTGATTTGAGCTCTTATTTTTTCAATATAGGCATCTATAATAAATTTCCTTTTAATCACTACTTTTGTTGTACCTCATAAATTTTGGTATGTTGTGTTTTTGTTTTTATTTATCTCAAAGCATTTTCTAATTTTTCTTGCAATTTCTTCTTTGACCCACTGGCTATTTAGTAGTGTGTTTGATTTCCACATCTTTGTGAATTTCCCAAATTTCCTTCTGTTATTGATTTCCTATTTTATTCCATTGTTGTCAGAGAAGATACTTCGTATGATTTCATTCCTTTTAAGTTGATGGAGACATATTTAATGGGCTAATACACAGTCTATCCTAGATAATGTTCTATGCATACTTGAGAAGAATATATAGTCTCCTATTGTTGGGTGGAGTGTTCTCCAGATGTCTGTTAGGTCTAGTTAGTTTTTAGTGTTGTTCAAGTCTTCCTTCCCATTCTTTGTTGATCTTCTCTCTAATCGTTGAATCCATTACTGAAAGTCAGATACTGAAGTCTCCAGAAATTATTGTTGAATGTGTCCCCAGCTATTATTGTTAAATTGTGTATTTCTCCCTTCAATTTTGCCTTTTTCTATTTCATGTATTTTGGGGCTTTTTTTTTGAGAGAGAGAGTCTCACTCTGTTGCCCTGGGTAGAGTGCAGTGGCATGATCATAGTTCACTGCAACCTGAAACTCCCGAACTCAAGCAATCCTCATGCTTCAGCCTTTCCAGTAGCTAGGACTAAAGGCGTGTGCCACCACACCTGGCTAATTTTTTCTATTTTTAGTAGAGATGGGGTCTCTCTCTTGTTCAGGCTGGTCTTGAACTCCTGAGCTCAAGCAATCCTCCTGCCTTGGCCTCCCAGAGTGCTAGGATTACAGGTGTGAGCCACTGTGCCCAGTCTATTTTGGGGCTTTGTTGTAAGATGCATATATATTTATAATTGCTCTGTGTTCTGGATGGATTGACCCTTTTATTATAATAAAATGTCCTTTTTTATCTCTAGCAACAATTTCTGTTCTATAAAGTCTATTTTATCTTATGCTTAGTATAGCCACTTGAGATATCTTTTGATTATTGTCTACATGTCTTTTTCTATCCATCTACTTTCAACTTATATGTGTTTTTAAATCTAAGTATATCTCTTGATGATAGCAATATAGTTTGGTTATTGTACTTTTCAATTCCAGAATTTTTATTTGGTTCTCTCTCTTTTGTTTTTTATAATTTATATCTCATTATTGATATTTCTCAATTTTGTATGATATTCTCATACTTTTCTTTAGTTTTTTTAGACATGGCTTCCTTTATTTCTTTGAGCATATTTAAAATAGCTAATTTAAACTCCATGGACTAATAAGTCCAACATCTGGGTTTGCTCGGGGATTCTATTCATTGCTTCTCCCCTCCCCCCATGTGTGAGCCATATTTTCATGTTTCTTTGTACGCTTCCAAATTTTTTGGCAAAAACTGGATGTTTTAAATACTATTATTTTAAATACTATTTAAATATTATGTTTTAAATAATTAATTTATAATATTATTATAAATAATAATAATTCTAAAAATCAGAATCTTCTCTCCCACAGGGTTTGCTGTCATGGTTGCTGTTTATTATTGTTCCTTTTCTTTGTTTAGTAATCTTTTGGGAACAAATTCTGAAGTCTGTATTCACTGTTGTGTATGGGCACTGGTGTCTCTGCTTGGTTAGCTTAGTGTTTGCTCAAGGGCTTTGTGTTTGTGTGGGGCACACTTTCAACAGTCAGGGAATTGAGGTATTTGCCTTATCATTCAATTCCTATTTGCACAGCCTTATGGTCGGCCAGAGGTGAGAAGTTAAGGCCTTCTCAGATCTTTCCTGAGCATGTGCACAGCCTTACACACATGCATGGCTTTCTGTATATCCAAGAATATTTTATAGCTGTTTCAAAGCCTTTATGGACATCACATTCCCCAGTTATTTTGTTTGAAGTTTTTTTTGTTTGTTTGCTTTTTTTTTTTTTTTTACCCCTGCTGTTATCTACTGCCTCAGGAAGCAATGATGTTAAACAATTGCCTCTAAAAGTTTTCAGTAAATGCCTCTGTAGGAAAGATTTTTTTTGCAGTGGGTCATCTCTGAGTCAGGCTAAATAAAGACTGCCTTGCAGGTGGGGTTGCTATAGTTTGTACCTTTGTTCCCCCAAACCTCATGTTAAAATTTGATCCCCAGTGTTGGAGGTGGTGGCCTAATAGGAGGTGTTTGGGTCATGGGGGCAGATCCCTCATGAATGGCATGGTGCTATCTTTGTGATAATGAGTGAGTTCTCACTCTATTAGGTCCCATGAGAACTGGCTGTTATAAAGAACCTGGCCCTCCCTGCTCTCTCTCTTGCTTATTCCCGTGCCACGTGATCTCTTAACATGCTGGCTCCTTTTCATCTTCCATCATAAGTGGAAGCAGCCTGAAGCCCTCACCAGAAGTAGATGTTGGCACCATGCTTCTTGTATAGCCTGTAAAACCATGAGCAAATAAACTTCTTTTCTTTATAAATTACCTAGCCTCAAGTATTCCTTTATAGCTACACAAATGGACTAAGACAGGGATATTCCAGGGAACTACCAGACAAGTAAAAAAAAAGACAATATTCTTGGAATGAGACTTTGAAGGTATTCCATCCCCATTTTGCCTCCTCTGATGGCTGTCAGGCTGCTGGTTTTCATCATGATTGTGAACTGTTTATTTTTAAGATTACCATGGAGCTGGAGAGAGGGGCATGGGAACGGTGCAAGTTATTAATACAATACTATGAAGTTCGCTGTTCTTACCAAGAATCAGCCATTTATCTTGAATAAATTCGTCCTGGATAGCTGTAAGACTCTGGTCAATTTCCAGAGCTCTGAAAAAGTCGATTCTGACATTTTTGTCAGTTTTCTCATTCCTTTTATGGAGTTGAGAATTGTTTAAAGTCCTTACTCCTCCAATTTTACTGACATCACCCACTATCTGGGACTTTTAGAAGAAGATATCTTTGAAGACTAAGTAAACTGGAATGCAATCTATACTCTTTCTAGAATATAACTTATGATACTCCAAAATAAAAACTGCCAATTTTGGACTTCTAAATGTAAACCATAAAGAATTGAGTCCTATCAAGAACTCAGAACTTCTGACAATTCAGTTTCCAATTCTATACATCTTACTTTCCTTTAATTTCCTTATAATAATTAGTCAGAATTAATTTTGACACCTATTTTTAAAACAAAAAAGTCTAATTTAGTGGCTCAGCAGAGTAAGAGACAAAATGTATATTAATTAAAAGTTCAAGATAATATTCTAGGAGTTTCATTAATGGAAGTTGTATAAGTATGAAAATATCCCCCAATCAGAAGTAATATCCTAATATAAATTCACTCAGCTTTAATAGAAACTTCTTATTCATTTCATGTTCATAAGCATCAATTTCATTTTTTCATATATGTAAAAGAAGAAATTCCAAACTATTTAGGAATAATACGTCTTTTTAGGACTCTAATAAAAGCTGTAGATGCTCTAGGAAAATAAACACAATTCTGCTTATAATTTGAAGGGATTGTTGGGTAGCCTGCAGCCTGCAAGTTAAGAATCCCTATTGAACAAAAACATTATGATTCTGATGGCAAAAATAGACAATATATTCTAATCATTATTATATAATATCTCATCTTCAGTAGAACAATGAGAATTTAAAAATATGAAAACATGTATAGGTAGTCTCCAACTAATAAATATATTTCATTTCAAAAGTTAATTTGTAAATTACTTAGAATTTATTGCATATTTTTTCTAATAAAAACCTTATTATAAGCAATGGTTGGGGACTAGCAAAATATAAGTCCCGTAAGGGTAGGTGCTCTTTTTATCTTTGTATTATAATGACTTATCCAAATAAATAGAATATGGTAGGTTCTTATGCAACTCTTTATAAAACCTATTTCACTGAATAATGTATTTGAATACAAGTACACTAAGAAAACAGGAAAAAAATACTGAGGTAATGACAAAGATCAAATAAAGCAAAAAGCCAAAACTAAAATAATAAAATAGAAAAGTAATGAATAAAGAATAAAATTGATCTTAAATTATCTATTACTTGAGAGAGAAGTTTAATTAGAAGAGAATGTAATGGTAAATAAACATATTTCTAGATATTCTTAACTAAACTTATGGATTCCGTTTTATTGTGTTAAATTTTACTTCGAAATACTTTTCTTAATACAACATCTCCCTCTATGCTAAGCCATGAAAGAGGTCATTTTTGGACCCTAACAATTTTTAAATGGACTGAAAGAGCAGAGGGGTTTAGATGTTTTGCTTAGGGTGACTGGAAAAGGGTTGAAAGAAGTTGGGTGGGAGGGGGGAACACTATTCAAAGAGGCTTTATATAATACATAATGAAATAATATAATGAAATAATTTATTATTTATTACATGCATTATACTTCTTATAATAAAATGTGTCCAAGTTAGAATAAAGTAAGCTAGTGTGAATATGAGCAATAGAGGGTATGAGAACCTCACCGCGAAAAAAAAAAAAAAAGGTAGAGGTGGTAGAGATGAAATTTTGATTCCACTTCTTAGTTAACTTTATAATGAGTCATTGTGCTAAAGAAGATGGGAAAAATTCATTCTGGAGCCATAAATATAAAGGTCCAATTGCATATTTCACTTGAATAGCATTGACCTCTGACCAAAACCAGACAAAGTCATGAGTAATATGCAGAATTCAATTGGATTTCACTTAATATCTATATGTTGTATCCCTACCATATAAGATGTATGTGAAAAGAGTACAGGATTCCATCAAGTCCAAAGAGGCTTAAGAGTATGAAGGATCAATGGAATGGCCTGGCCTTGTCTTCAGAACAGGACTTAAAGACATTTATATAGACAAAGCAATGCCAAAGCAATGAAGGAAAAGCTACAACTTCAGTGATGGGCTCCCATATATTATATTAAGTAAAGATAGGACTTAAACCCAGGGATATGAACTATATGCCAAACCACCTCCCCCTTTTTTAAGTTTGGAGTTTGACTCTCTGACTAGGTGACAATAAATATAGGTTCAGTCTGGCATTCTGGATCTATAGCTCCAGAGATTTGGCTGAAGAAATCTATCAGTAAACAACCTAAGCCAAATGAGAAGGTAATTAATTGTCTCCCTAACAAAATGTCTTTAGCCTGTAAAGGTTCAGAATTAGGTATAACAATGAGATAAATCAAACCTCTGGTATTAGTAGTTTTAGGTTAAGAAATAAGCTATGAATATTTATTCTAATTATTTATAACAAGGCTTAAGAGAACCAATTTAACATAGGTAATTGAGTAATTGATTTAGATGTGTGATTTTAAATTGGAATCTTACTAAGTTTATAAACAGTATTAGATCATTATAGAGAAATGAATATTTAACACATCTATATGTTTAATTAGTTAGGTTTATACAAAATTACCTCAGTACTTGGTTTTCTCTATTAGTCAGACAACTGAGGTACAGCAAAACCAAATACGGTATATTAAACTTAAAGGCAGTTAAAGTTTAAGGAAACATAATTTAGATGTAAAGCTTGCTTAAAAGTCAATTGTAAATTTTGCTAAATTTATAAAATAATTTATATTAAAAAACAGTAATAGCCAATTCCAGAGTATAAAACCATAAAATCTCTAAATCTTATCAAAAGATTTTAAAGATTAAAGCACTAAAAACAAATCAGTTAATGATTCTTTGAGAATAGCACTTCTAAGAAACTTCTAAAATCATTATAACAATTCAAAGAGTCACAAAAGTATTTAAAAGTAATGATCCTGAAAAAAAATCTGCAGAAACAGATTAACTTGGAGTTCATGGTATGTGGGCTTCTACTTCCTAAAGTAAAATAACTGGATAAAATATAAATAGGCTACGCTGCCTTATATTTTTCTAATCTAAACTATCAACTGCATTGCTCTTTGGATTGAAAATGAAAGGGCAAAGGGAAGATTTATCTTTTACTGGACTGTAGAAAAGTCAAAAGTTAAAAGATAGACAGATTAGAATAGTTAATATGATAATCAATTGTGCCATCTGAAGTATGAGCATATATGTTGTGGTTACATGAAACTATGACTTAAAAAACTAAAAAGTAAATACTTTTAAATTTTTTACATATTGTTTATAAATATTTATACATATATAAATATAATTATTCATATTAATGTTTTGAAACAAAGTTTTAAGTACTGCAAGTCTTAACAGTACTGATCTTTCAAATTTTTACATATATACCATATATATGTCAAACATGATATATGAATCTTCTAGTTCTACTATATCATAATCCTAAAGGTAGTTAGTTATGCACTTGGAGGGAACTCAGCTTCTTCTGAATCTGCAATTATTATCCTTGCCATTATTTTGCCTCCTTCGCTTCCCATCCCATGTCCCAAACCACAGAATTCAAAATTAGACCCCCCAAAAATATATGTCCAGATTTCAATCTTCCTAGTCAAAAACATAAGCCCTCACTCAATGACTTTATAACTCTTTACTCTACCTTTCGAACACTATGTTCTAGAATTCTGACAAACTAGAATGGAGTTTAAACTGTCTCTACCCACTTCCTACTACATCACACCCTCTGCTTCCCCACCCCCAGATGAAGGTTAGGTTGGTAAATGGATTTTGGAGATGGAATAAAGCCAGACATCAAATAACTTACTTGAAATCCATCTCTTACCTTCTGTACTTAACCCTGGACTTGATGTGAACTTGGCTACGTCAACAATTTTTACAGCAAATTGTTGCCCAGTTTCTCTGTTGATACATCGTCGTACAACACTGAAGGGACCCCTAAAAAACAAAAAGTCAATTTTAATTCACTGATTTTAAGTTCCTATTTTCCATCAATATCCTACTATTTCATTGTTTACTATAGCCATACTGTATAACTACCAAGCCATTCTATTCTAGACTCCAGATAGAAGATAGTTTTCAAAATAAAATGTAAGTAACGTAATGTTAAATATATTTTTCTATAATTCATGAGATAATTTATAATTTGAAAAGATTATTAAACCAGAAAAACATAAGACAAATAAATTTGCAATTTGAAATCATTTTTAAAAATTTTAAATAGTATTTTTATATTCAAAGACAACAATCATTGTAATATTCTATACAGATTATCAACAACTTAAACAAAATAAGTTAAGTTCATAGTAGTGGTGGTATATAGAGCTTTATTCTTTTGAACCAGAAACCAAAGACATCCTTGACACCTCTCATCTTAACTGCCACTTACCTAATCTTCACTAACAAGTCCTACTGAGTTTATCTCAAATCTCTCTTGAACTTGTCCACTTCTCTCCATGTCCCATACCCTAGTCTAAACTACTACTATCTTCTACTAGGCCTACTGGAAAGCTTGTTTCTCCCATTCATTCTTGCAGTGATGTTTTAAAAATGAAAATCTGATATGATATCCCTGCTTAAAACCAGAGAGAGAGAGAGAGAGAGAGAGAGAGAGAAAGTATTTGCAATACACATATCTAGTCAAGAACTAAAATATATAAGTAATTCCTAAATAAAGAAAAAAATACATTCCAATAAAATCTGGGCAAAAGACTTTAGCAGGCACTTCACAAAGAGAAAGCCCTGCATGATTGGTCTCCAATAACTTCTCCAGTTTCACCTGGAATCACAGAGAAATCCTTTTTCCTTCTCGAACTTCAAATTAAAATTTTCTAAATTGCCACAGGAAAGGAAGTAATTTCTATCAGCAGAGCCATTGGTCCAGCTATTTGCTTACCTAATTCTCTACTCAATCTAAATTGGTGGCTCTCAATACTGGCTACACAGTTGAATCAGCTGAGATGATTTAAACATGCCAATGCCCAGGCAATAAACACACACACACACACACACACAAAGGGTTCCTTGTGATAACAGTTATCAAATATCTAAATTCAATTAAGATAATCCAAAGATAGATTTGTGATGTTTGAATTGAGTATTAAAAATATAGAAAAACAATATATTATAGAAGTTTATTTGAAGGCTAGTATGGTTTAAGTCATTTACATACACACATGCGTACATGTATACATGCATGTATTTTTCCCCTGAGGGGGGTGGGGAAACAAAGAATCACCCTTACTGGTGTCTACAGGTACGAACAGTTTATCTGGATGCATGTGCTCAATTGGCAGATAGAGAAAAGTTCTTCATTTACACACTTGTGATACTGCTTGCCTTCAAGTAGTTTGTCTTTCTTCTTTCAATTAGAGGACAAGCAATTGAATTTAATCCAACTCAGATTTAAACATTTCTCCAAGATGACATGAATGCCATCAGGAAGACATCAGTTACACTGCAGCTTCAAATCTCTCTCTTCAAGTAACCTAACAAAGCTAACCTGGAAGGAAAAGAAATGGTAATAATGTACCTTTCAGAACTCTATAGAAAAATCTTTTCGATGATCACTCAAAACCATTCAAAGATTTTCCTCTGTGAGAAGACAATACAACAAAGTGAGGCATGACTCCCACAAATGTTTTCATTTTCAACCTGAATGTCTTACTTGTGATTACTTATCCTGACAATAGCAAGCAATGTCAGGAAATGCTTGATGTAATTGGTTTTCGTCCAAACATAAACCCTTGGGACTCCATTTATATATACATTTGTGTAGTCTGCTTCAATTCACTGTATCTTTTTGGAAATTTCCTGAGATCTCTATGTGGGATTGTTCGTGGTCAATTGAGTCAATTCTTTACTTTCTCCTGCTTGAACAAAGGTGAGAAAGAAAGCAAAGCTTCTCTCCCCACACTTTCAGTAACAGTAAAATTAAGAAAGCCAGGGAGAAAGGAAAGAAAAGGGAATACCGAGACAACAAAACACAGAAACTTTTTAAAATCTGTGAATAAAAATCAAATCAAATCCCCAATTCTTTAAGCTAATTTTATAACATGAAAACAAATATATTTATAACAAAGAAAACAAATATATCTATGAACTATTGCAGACCTGAAGACAGGTCACAAGTAAAGCATTGTAATGGTCTGTCCTTCAATGACATCCAGGGGGTTAACAAAGGTAAACCAAATTTAATACCCTAAAAAGACATCAAAATATACTTTGAATTTTTCTGTGATTTAATACATTAACTAGAAACCCAGCAGAAACTGATAAAAATTTAAAATTTGACTTGGATTCCAACTTAAAAAGGGAGGGGTGATAATGTATGTGTGACACATCTACTGTATCACATTTATTAATTATACTTGGAGGACAGTTTAAGGAACAGCAAAAATATAGGAGGCATAGGTTTCAATCTGGCCAGCCTATACCTTTTGATGCTTGAAATTTCATCCTTAAATTTTTAAATCTATGGTATAGCCAATTCATGAGTATTTATGATATAGTTGTAACTAATTATGACCAGGGTATTAATCAAAATGGAATAAGATAATTGATGGCATTCCAGATTTGATGAAATATATATTCTTTATTAAACTCTTTACAAATACTAAATATTATGATTGGGATTGTAACACAAGGTTCTACTTGAGGCAGATGGCTGCTTACAGCAGTCTATGTTTTTAAGTAAAAGGTCAATTAAACCAGAATATGTTACAACTGAATATTGCTATAATATTCCCTAAGGTTTTGAAAAGAATACAACTGTGTCCCTATGCAGACACAGAATAAGCTCCTCTAGTTTTCATTTATGTGAAGAAAAGTTAAGTCTAGGAAATAAACAATTCTGACACCAAAGGTAAATATATAAATAATGAATATATTCATTAGAAGTTAATTAACTAGAATTAAATGAAATTATGCTAGAATATAGTATGTTGGTTTCTGGAATAATAGGATAGATTGAGCCAATGCATCTAATTTATTTCTCTTCCCAAACCCCACTAAAATGATACCAAAGGGGTTTTTAAAAACAGACTGGGAGAACAAGAGAGGAGACAATAGTAATAATCAAATTTGGAAGGCAAGAAAGCAGATGGAGTAGTGCCAATTGACTTAGCAGACTTGGGAAAGCTGAATTGCAAAGAGAAAATAAGGAAACTTCAAAACCAAACCCATTTACACTGCAGAATTTTCAAGGAGCTCATGAACTGGTAGCACCAGATAACTCTGGAACCAGAAGTAAAGAGAGGATGGGGTTAAAATAAAACGGTTTGAGTTAAATTTGTTACAGAAGCAGTAAGAGCCCTAGGTCCTCTCCTCTACTCCACACCATGGGTAACTACCCCCACCTCATTCTAACAGGTTTATTCTCTGGAGAGGGTAAAACACAGGGTCTCAGAAGTGGAGACACAAGGCCATTGAGGAGGTAGGTACCATATGGAAAGCAAGGGGATTATGTTGTCACACATACACTGAATGCAGACAGCCCTAGTCCCTTTTCCCCTAACAGGGGGAATATTGGAAGCCAGATCTTTGCTGTTAAGGCAGGATATGAAAGACTTTTCTATTGAATATCTGAGCACCCCAGAAGGAAAGACCTAAAGATAATGACATGAGGTTCTCCAAACTGCTTAAATAGATCATCCTCCAGCAAAACCCAAAGTCAACACATTCTACCCTCACCTTCAGAGCTCTCTCAAACAGCTTTCAGGCCCTCTACTGCAGGGTTTCCCAACTTCAACACTATTAACATTTTGAGTTGGATAATTTTTTGTTGTGTTGGGATGTCCTATGTATTTTAGGATGCTTAGCAGCATCCCTAGCCTCTACCCACTAGATGCCAGTAGCACACCTCTTCTCCCTAGCTTTGACAACCAAAAAGGTCCCCACACATTGACAAGTGTCCCAAGAGGGTGGCAAAATCGCCCCTCATTGAGAACCACTGCTCTATTTACTAATCATGAGTGGAAACCAAGGCTCCTAACACATCTGGAGAAGAGTCCCTAAATTGGAAGATAGAGCCCAAAACAAAAACAAGATAGGGGAAACAGACTATACAAGAAGAACACTTCAAGTTACCATTAATATCCTCGGAAAGATATAACAACTATGAAACAAAAAATAGAACTTTCAGAAAACAAAAAACAGCTCTTGAAAAATAAACACATTGAAAAATTTTAAACTTAGTAGAGGGGTTAGATAAACTTGGGAAAACTCCCAGAAACTAGAGCGTAAGTAACAAAGAAAATGAAGGGGAGGAATTTAAAGGGATAATCCAAGAAAACTTTCCAGAATTTAAATCATGCATAGTCCAAATTATAAGGACCCACCCAAGTACTCTGCAAAATAAATAACTCATGTCCATACACACACCACTGTGAAATTTAAAATCACTGTGGACAATGAGATTTTGAGGTTTCTAGAAGTGGAGGTAATGGTACACAGAGGGGAATGATGATATAGTTCATACACAACGGATCGGGAATCAGAATCACTTCAGATCTCTCAATGGCAACTCTAGAAGTAAGAAGAAAACAGAGCAACTCCCTCATAATCGTGAAGGAAAATGTTTCTAACCTTTAATTCTACTTCTAGCCAGACCATCAATAACCATAAACACATTTTCAGACACAAAAAGCTCAATAAATTACTTGCCATGCACACTTTCTAAAGAAATTATTGTAGGATGTGTTTGCCAAAACAAAAGAGTAGACCGGCC
>VBSM01001483.1:8052813-8069933 GCA_008086735.1 Cheirogaleus medius | reverse complement strand
CCCTAGCAGGATTTCTAAGTATTTGCGCAATATAAGCCCTACCCCAAAAATAAGCCTACGCAGCGTATCTGCACAACCCATGCATTTCGTAGAGGAGCGGTAAAGAAGATGAGCAGCCCTTCTCATCTGCCCCATGAGAGCTCTATTGCTCGACATGAGAGATTGGGGCCAATGGTTCTAAAGGAAACAGAGTCGCAAGAAATTCAGGATGGAATTCGGGGTTTGGAGAGTTATGATGATGTTCCAGAACAAGACGACTTAACTATATTTGAATAAATGGAGATTGTTGTACCGCACTTTAAAAAAATAACTCATCCCCTGAAAATAAGCCCTAGGGTGTCTTCTTGAGGGAAAATAATATAAGACCCTGTCTTATTTTTGGGGAAACAAGGTATACCACATTTCACTAATCCACTCATGTACTGATGGGCACTTGGGTTGTTTCCACATCTTTGCAATTGTGAATTGTGCTGCCATAAACATTCGAATGCAGATGTCTTTATTATAGAATGTCTTTTTTTTTTTCCTTTGGGTAGATGCTTAGTAGTGGGATTGCTAGATCAAATGGTATTTCTAGCTCTTTGCGATATCTCCAAATTACTTACCACAGGGCTTGTACTAATTTGCAGTCCCACCAGCAGTTAAGAGTGTTCTAATCTCTCCACATCCATGCCAGCATTTGTTGTTTTGGGACTTTTTGATAAAGGCCATTCTCACTGGAATTAGGTGATATAGCATTGTGGTTTTAATTTCCATTTACCTAATGATTAGAGATGGTGAGCACTTTTTTTATATGTTTGCTGGCCATTATTTTGTCTTCTTTTGAAAAGTTTCTATTCATGTCCTTTCCCCGTTTATTGATGGGATTGCTTGATTTTTTTCTTATTAATTTTCTTAAGTTCTATATAGATTCTTGTTATCAGCCGTTTATCAGATACGTAGAATGCAAATATTTTCTCCCACTCTGCAGGTTGTCTGTTTGCTCTAATGATAGTTTCTCCTTGGCTGTGCAGAAGCTTTTTAATTTGATCAGGTTCCATTTGTTTATTTTTGTTGCTGCTGTGATGTTTGGGGGGTCTTCTTCATAAATTCTTTGCCTACACAGATGTCTATAAGAGTTTTCCCAACATTTTCTTCTAGAATTATTAAGGTTTCATGCCTTTAAGGTGTAAGTCTATTATCCATTTTGAGTTGATTTTTGTGAGAGGTGGGGATCCAGTTTCAATCTTCTGCATGTGGTTATACAGTTTTTCCAGCACCATTTGTTGAATAGAGTTTCTTTTCCCCAATGTATATTTTTGTCTGCTTTGTCAAAGATTAGATGACAATAAGGATAGTTTTATATCTGGGTTCTCAGTCCTGTTTTAAAGGTCTGTATCTCTGTTCTTGTGTGGCATCATTCTTGACCCTCTTCTTTCTCTCACATTCCAATTCTAATTCTTTAGGAAATGCTCTCTGCTCTACTTTGCTGAAATCTTCTATCTTTTAATTTATTTCCAGAAAATTTGCACCTGACTGTTGGAGCAATTGTATGAAAGCTGAATTAAAATCCTCCTCAGATAATTCTAGTATCTGATTAAACTGGGCATTGGCATCAGTTGAATGTCTTTTCTCATACAAATTGTAATTTTTAATTGTATCCTGGATTTTGGTTATTGTTAGGAGACTCTTGATCATAGGATCTTCTATTTTAGCAGGGAAGTCACCCTGTTTAGGTTTAGTGTGTAGGTTTCTAGACTACTTTTGTGGGCTTTAGTTCCAATGACAGTTTAGTTTTCTTAGCCCTCACAACACTATTTTGGTCTGCTTCATTCTTCTGGTACTGTTGAGGCTCCCACTCAATCCCTGCTGATGCCATCTATAAGGACAAAAAGTACTTCCCAGGGCCACTTGCTATCACTGGGCAATCTTGAAGTAGAAAGGCTCAGAAGCTACTGGGGCAGGAAGACACATGGCTTCATTGCCGCAGTGCCAACTACTACCTATAGAAGAGACCACCTGCTGGGACCAGTTGGGGGCAGAGTTATAACCTGGACTTGCTGTTGCCACTGCTGTCAACAGATCAGACTACGGGAGCCTGGGTCACAGTACAGGGGCTGAAATGGCCAGGTCTTTACTGCAGCTGGCAGATCAGACCACCCACCACGGCCCCGGTTGTGGAGCAGGGGCTGGGAGGGCCAGGGGATTTGTTGTTCCTGCTGCTGTTATGTGCAGATTACACTGCCCACTGGGGCCCAGTGTGGAGTAGTGGGAAAGAGCACTCCTGACTAGATCTCTGTTCGGCTTACCATTTCCTGATCCTTTGGCCAGAGAAAGCAGGTTTTTGTTTTTGCTTTCCATGCCCACTGGTGATTCTGGGTTGTAGGCCTCTAGAGCAGCCAGTCCAGGAGTAAATGGAAGATAAAAAGAAAACCTAGTGAACTTGCCCTCATCGTTGTCACTCCTGAAATGCTGAGGTTCCCAGCTACTCCACCTTCCTCTTTCCAACTTTCAGAATACTTTTATTGCTGCCACTTGAATAATTTCCAGGGCACTTAAGTTATATTTATAGGGGAAGGGACAAGGGAAAGTAAGTCTATGTCATCGTGTTCTGGAAATCTGTGCATTTTAAACTATTTCACTCTGGCTAGCACCAGGAATTCACTTTTACTGAAAATTAGGGACAAGCTACAGTTCTTTTATGACCAACATACCGAGTTAAAAATAGTAGCCTTTGCGTAAACAGCCAGTAGTGGGATTGCTGAATCAAATGGTAGGTCTACTTTTAGTTCTTTGAGGAATCTCCATACTACTTTCCACAGAGGTTGTACTAATTTGCAGTCCCACCAACAGTGTATAAGTGTTCCTTTCTCTCCGCATCTATTGTTTGGAGACTTTTTGACAAAAGCCATTCTCACTGGGGTTAGGTAATATCTCATTGTGGTTTTGATTTGTATTTCTCTGATGATTAGTGATGTTGAGCATTTTATTCATATGTTTTTTGGCCATTAGTCTATCTTCTTTTGAAAAGATTCTGTTCATGTCTTTTGCCCACTTTTTAATTGGGTAGATTTTTTTCCTGCTGATTTGCCTGAGTTCTTTGTACATTCTGGTTATTAGCCTTTTATTGGATGTATAGCATGCAAATATTTTCTCCCATTCTGTAGGTTGTCTATTTACTCTGTTGATTGTTTCCTTGGCTGTGTAGAACTTTTTAACTTAATCAAGTCCCATTTATTTATTTTTGTTGTTGCTGTGATTGCAATTGGGGTCTTCTTCAAAAATTCTTTGCCGCCAATATTTAGAAGCATTTTCCCAACATTTTCTTCTAGAACTCTTATGGTTTCATGTCTTGGATTTAAGTATGTTATCCATATTGAATTAATTTTTGTGAGTGGTGAGAGATATGGATCCTGTTCCAATCTTCTACATGTGGCTATCCAATTTCCCCCACATCATTTATTGAATAGGGATTCTTTTCCCAAGTGTATATCACAGTCTATTTTGTCAAAGATCAGATGGCAATATGTGGATGGTTTTATATCTGGGTTCTCTGTTCTGTTCCATTGTTCTACATCTCTATTTTTGTGCCAGTACCATGCTGTTTTGGTTACGATAGCCTCGTAGCATAGCCTGAAGCCTGATAAAGTGATGCCTTCCAATTTGTTCCTTTTCTTAAGATTGCTTTGGCTATCTGGGCTCTTTTCTGGTTCCATATGAGGTGTAGAATTATTTTTTTTAGATCTGTGAAAAATGATGTTCGTATTTCATGGGGATTGCATTGAATCTGTAAATCACTTTGGGTAGTATAGACATTTTAACAATGTTGATTCTGCCAATCCATGAGCATGATATGTTTTTCCATTTGTTTACATTATGTGCAATTTCCTTCTTCAGTGATTCATAGTTCTCTTTGTGGAGATCTTTCAGCTCCTTGGTTAAATATATTCCTAGGTATTTTATTTTCTTTGTAGCTATTGTGAAAAGTATTGAGTCTTTGATTTGATTCTAGTCTTGACTGTTGTTGGCGTATATGACCAACTAGCCAAAGCATACTAGACCAGGGGTTTCTTTCTATTGTCTCGTGTATACATCCTCACTCATTGACCCTCACAGCCTTCCTGAGTCAAAAAGGAGATCTAAGACGCAACAGTCTATTTAGCATATTTCAGTCATGGCACATTGTTTGGGAAATGGTGTTTTTAATAACAATCTCATCATTTGGCCTTACATATTACAAAAATAGTAAGGAAAGTTAGGGGTTATAGTATTCTACACACATAAGGTTATGCATAAAGATGATCAGCTCTCAATAAAGACATACTGGTTGACTGAACTAGTTCTTTGAGTGCAGGAATTTTCTTTTATCCATCCTGTATCTCTAACATGTAGAACTATGTCTGACACTATGCTAATGGAGACTCAATAAATGCTTTTGGATGGATAAATAGACAAATCCATTTTAAGATGCACAAACATGAGTGCCATTTTCAAGATACTTACATCAGTATAGTTATATTTCAGTTAAAGTTATAGCTCTTTAATACCTTGGGGGATATTTTTGCTTATCTAGTAAAAATAAAAATTCTAATTTGTCAATGCCAATTACTGAAAGGTGAACAAAAGTTGTAAAATCACATAATATGTTAACTATTTTTTTAAAACTTTGTTAAAAACAAATTATTTTATTTTACTAGATATGTTGACTACCAATTCAAAATCTTTCTAGTGCTACCATAACTAAGACTCAAAAAGTATACTTAACTTATAACATGTACTACCATCTCTTCTTAAATACTTTAACAATTTAAAGTAGGCTTTGTAAACTTGAGGCATTTTACAAAACAGTATTTTGTAATGGCAGAGAACCAAACATAGCTCCTAAAATTCCAAAAGCTTGTAAATTCAAAGGTTTATAAAATCAGATGTCATGAAGATTAGCTCAGAATTCATTCAGGCTTTGTTTGTATGTTTCAATAGTTTACTAAAAAAATTCAGTTTGTATGACTTGGTAAGATTAAATTTGAGCCTCAATCACTATAACAGTTTACCACCAGAAGATATAACTAAATGCAAATAAACCACTTATTTAATCCACATAATCACTATTTTTATGACATTATAAGTAGATAAACTCAATTAAGACTCAGAAGACAAAGAAAACTTCACAGTTCTTAATTAATACTGGATTGAAGATTGACAATTCTGAACATAAGCTTAAATCAGTAAATAGACATAGGATGATAAAATTAGAGACATTTTAGCCAATGATAATTCATCAATTGATTAAAAATCAACTCATATGCAATTATTGTGTCCTGTCCTTTAACTGAATCCCTTATATCAACTAGTAGGAAAAAAATAAGGAATGAAACACAAAGAATATGTAGCATAGATACAAACAGATGGGTTGAGATCATATAAAAGAACAAGATGTTTTAACGTGAATTTTTCAGGCAGTTCCACTGAGAGACCACTGAACTTTTTAAAGAAAAAAATGTATTTTACTAGCCAAGAATCCCTGCATATTAATATTTCACAACAAACTTAAAAATTCCTTTTGGCATGCCCAGAGGACCTGGAAGTACAAACACTCCAGATGCAAACATCCCTTAATTATGGAAAAGTCCCCTTGAGAGAAGGCACTTTAACCCTTGATCGACTTTAACTTTTTCCCCTGAATTAAAGTCATCACAGCATAAACAGAGCAAGGGCTTGGGAATTTAAAAGACCTGGAGCGGGATCCTAGATGTTCCCATTACTACGAAGACAGGAGGCCAGTTATTCAATCTTTCTGGAGCCACTTTAAATTGTGAAATGGAAATAATAGTTACTTCATAGGGTTCTGTGGAGTACAGAAAATACCAGGAAGCACAAAGGGCACATACGAACAAGAGAATACTGCTGGGGGTGATCTGCTATTGGACAAGTACCTCTTCACTACTTCTCCCCTAAAAAATCATGTCTCCCATACTACAAGGGTACTCTTTCACTATCAATAAAAAGAATCAAGGAAGAACTAGGGAGCATACTGCTTCCAATAACAGTGAAATGGATAACCTAGACCAGGGGTCCTCAAACTTTTTAAACAGGGGGCCAGTTCACTGTCCCTCAGACCGTTGGAGAGTGCGCACTGTGGGCCCGGGACGAGTCAGCTGCTAAGCAGGACAGGCAGCGGCGGCAAAAACACCTGGCGGGCTGGATAAATGTCCTGGGTGGGCCGCATGTGGTCCACGGGCCGTAGTTTGAGGACGCCTGACCTAGACTAACCTTCCTACTGAAGAAAAAATACATACATACCCCATCTTTTTGAAAGTACCAAATATCTTACTTTCAAAAAGATGGGGTATGTGTGTATCCAGATTTTATTTTGTAAGGTGCTTAAATTTTGCCAGTTGAAGATCTAGGAGAAAAAGGGAACCCGCAGTGGTTAAGTTCAATCACACAAAGCTACTTTTGCCCTAGAGGGCAATTCTCCATCCCTAGAAAGCAGTTGCTTCATAGGATCCATAGGGCCTCATAGGAATGGGTGAGTAAAGGCCTACAAACTACCTGATAAACCAACCCCCACTTTGTTCTGGTTTCTTCTGAAAGGCTCTGCCTAGGGTGGAGGTGAACCCAAAGCAAAGCAAATCTGGCCTTGAATGGATTTGGACCCTGGCTCTCTCTCATCTTGTGGTCAATGGAATTTCAAATCTTAAAGTTGGATTGGTGCAGTCTTGGCCTTGAGTTCCACAACCCCCTAAACCTGGCAGGCAAATTTTCTCTTGAGAAAGGATACTGTCATCTTAGTATGAAGAAGAATCAGATTAACAGATGAAACAAAAGTCCAAGGTATGAGACAGTGAAACAAAAAAAATACAAAGCCAAAATTTAAAACTTAATAGATGGGTTTCGGAGCCACTGAGAGATAAAGAAAGAATTAGTGAAGAAGAAAATAGGACAGAATCAATTATCCAGAATATACTATGGAGAAAAACAAAAAGATGAAAAATATAGAAGACAGGGTAAAAGACTTAGATGAAATAATGAGAAGATTTAGTGTATGTTAATTGGGGTCCCAGCAAGACAGGAGACAGAATGAGTTAGAGGCAATATTTGAGGAAATGGCTGAGAATTTTTCATAGAATGTTTTCACAGAATTTTCATCACACATGTCTATCTACAAATTCAAGATTCCAGTGAATCATAGCAGGATAAATAAATAAATAAAAATCCACACCTGGACACACTATAGAAAAATAAGACAAAGAGAAAAATCTTAAAATAAGCAGAAATAATGAAAGATTGATTATCTTGAAAGAACTGACAGCTTAACAGTGGACAGGAGAAATTAGAAGACAATGAAATGATGATGTACTCATTGAGCTAAATTATTAAATGCCATCCAAATAATTTTATACCCAGGAGAAATTATCTTCAACCATGAAAGCAAACTAAAGACAATACAAACTGGAAGAGTTTGCTATAATAGACCCACACTTAAATTTCTAAAGGATACTTCAGGCAGAAGGAAAATCACCCCAGAAAGAAAGTCAAAGATACAGCAAAGAATAAAGAGCAAAATAAGACACAAATGTGTGAATAAATCTAAATAAGCACCAATTATGTAAAACCATAATATCTTGTTGAGTTTTAAAATATAGGAAGAATTAAAATGTATGATAAACATTAACATATAAATCAAGAAGGGATAAAGTTAAAATGTCCTAAGATCCTTGCATTGGCTGAGATAAGGCTAATAAAACTTATTAATATTACACTTTGTTAAGTATATAATACATGCTATTTTAAGGGTAACCGCTAAAATTGAAACACAGTGTCTACATTCCAAACTAAGTAGGGGAGGAAGTGGAGTGATAAACAATCACACAAGAGAGGAGAAAAAAAAAATGAAACAGAACAGGCAGGACAAGCAAAGTACAAAATAAGATAGGAGATTTAAACTCAAATATATTACTCCTCTGTGCCAGGAACATGAAGAAATATACAAACAATAAATGTAATAAATTATAAAATATATTAAAAGGAAGTAAGTCTACAGGAAAAAAGTAGAATAACATAGAGGGATTGGAAATACTACGGTGGGTTTGGGACAGATTTTAGTATTAAATAGGGTAGTGAGGGGAGGCCTCATTAAGAAGGTAGCCTTCAAGCAAAGAATCCTTCCCTCTCTATAGCAAACCTAAAGGCACATACCTCCAGCCATGGTTCTGCTGCAACCTTTGCCGCGACTATTATGTTCAATATATCACATTCTTTCCATGTTTATCACCTCTCCATTTCCTAAGGGCTTTCAAAAGAGTTCTTTCATCCTGGACTTGCCCTGATGATGACAATAGCAGCAGTGCTATCATTTATTAGATACCTATTATTTGTCAAGCAAGCACTCAACTAAGTGCTTTGCAAAAGGTCTCATGCAATTTTCTCAACAGCTCTAGAAGACACTATTATGCCCATTTTACAGACAAGGCTGTTAAGACTTAGTTAATTTTAAAATCTTACACAATATCCCACAGTTAACACACTGCACAGCCAGGATTTTAATATGAAATCTTCCTGGCCATAAGGTCTATGAGCTTTACACTATCCATGCTGTATCTTGTGCCAGCCACTATTGCCAAGAATAAGGAAAAGTGAATTTAGAAAAATAAAGATTCCATAAATGGTCAGTAGATGCTGTAAGACACATTAAAGACACCCAATAAGCATTTGGCTGGCTGAGGATTCACAGAGATTTTTATAGTCAAGGATCAGCTACAAAAAAATGCACAGAGAATTGGGTTTACAGACTAGAGTAGAAAGCCATTGCTCAGACCTTTTCAACAACTACATCTCCTGTCACCTTTTTGGTCTTCCTCTTCTCTTGCTTTGGTTTGTAATGGTTCTTTTCTTTGAGTTTATTATCCTAAGCATGTCCAAGGAATCTTAGTGTTTTTTAATATGTAGACAATATTGTGTTTTCCTGTCCCATTCCCTTTTTCTAAGCTGAGATGTCTTGATTCTACTTCTTGTATTGTATGCTGTGTGATTCTCCCTGAATATCAAAAATTTAAAGTCTAAGAAACAAGAAAGTTGAACTAACTTCTCAAGGCATGATGGTTCCAAGAAATTTTTATGCAATGCCTTATTTTGTCAAGCCAGCCATGCTACACCCAGTGAAAAGAGAGCTTCCCTGTCATTATACCAGGAATACCCTTGAAGACCTATGATTAGACTACTAGTGAACCATTTGGTTTTTCTAAAGCTCCTCAGTCTTCTTTGTTTTGGGAGAAGTAGTGGTGTTGGGGGAGAAAGTCACAGTCTATAATAGTTTGAAGAGCTGAAAGAATGAAGCCTACAGGCTGTATTCATTTTGTACTGTTGTGCAACAAATTACCACATATTTAGGAGCTTAAAATAACACTTTTGGGAGGCCAAGGTGGGAGGATCACTTGAGGACAGGAGTTTGAGACCAGCCTGGGCAACACAGCAAGACCCCATCTCTACAAAAAATTCTAAAAAATAAGCTGGGTGTGGTGGCATGCACCTGTAATCCTAGCTACTCAGAAGGCTGAGCCAGGAGAATAACTCGAACCCAGGAATTAGAGGTTGCCGTGAGCTGTGGACTGTGTCACTGCACTTCAGCTTTGGCAACAGAGAAACATTCTGTCTCAAAAAACAAACAAACAAACAACAACAATAAAAGAACCTAAAAAACCCCAAACAACAAAAAACAAAAACAAAAGCCCCCAAACTCCCATGTATTTATTATCTGCATAGTAGTCAGGAGTCCAGGTGGCTTAGCTAGGTTCTCTGCTTAGGGTCTTACAAGGCTGAAATCAAGGTATTAGTCCAGCTGGGCTCTTATCTAGGGGCTCTGGGGAAGAATCCACTTCCAAGATCATTCAGGTTGGTGGTAGCTATAGGACTAAAGGACCATTTCCTTGCTGGCTACAAGTCAGGGGCTGCTCACAGTTCCTAGTGCCCACCTGTGATCCTGGCCCCACAGCCCCTTCCATCTTCAAGCCAGCAGTAGAGAATCTCTCTCATATGAAATCCTTCTCATGATTTGAATCTCTTCAGGAAATCTCCTTTACTTAAATAATCTAATATATATATATATATACCACTTCCATTAATGGGAAACAGTATCATTTGCCATAAATAGAACATACTAAAACAATAGCACTATAGAAATCTAGGTAGGTACTGTTGACTTTCAAATGCTAACTTGAGGGCTAGTCTCACTTAAGAAAAACAAAAATAAAAACAGAGGTTATGTTAATTATTAATGTTATTTTAAAACCAAACTAAGACATTCTCAAAGGTATTAGAGTAATCAGAAAGACTGAAAGAAGACTATAGAGAATTTTTTCTGTTTATTATTGTTTACTTAATGATTTATTGGGGGACCACCTTAAAACACAGCCTACCACAATACCTGTTGCACACTTGGGGAAGTATTATTAAAACTTTAAGCCCTAGTTAGAAATTTGGTTTGAAAGAGAAGTGGCATAGGGTTTCCCTAATGGATTATGAATACTGTGTCATAGTAAAATTGGTTAAGAACAAACAAACAAAAAGACTATAATCAGATTAACCCTAAAATGAGCATGATTAATGAACTGCCCTGAATTCAGATACACAGACCTTGGAGTGTCCAAAGGCACAAGGACCATATCTACGAGTAAACCATGTACATTTATCCCTCCATAGTTGCCATTTCTAGTCTCCTTGAGAACAGAGGGAAGGCGATATTATTCTATCTTGCTCAGACTGCAATGCATTCCTTTATGAATTCTTGAAGGACATATTATGGCATACCTTATGGAGCTGGGCAGGGCACAGGCCAAATCCAGACTGCTGCCTATTTCTGTAAATACAGCTTTGTTGGAATACAACTCTATTCATTCGTTTATATACTGTCTATGACTGCTTTTGCACTACAACAGCAGAGTTGAGTGGTTGCGACAAAAACTGCACAGCCTGTGAAGACTAAAATATTTACTGTCTGGCACTTTACAGAAATAGGTTGCCCACCCCTCACTTAGACGTTCCCAACAAGTGTTGATCTCAATCACAAAATGCATTCAGAGTAAAGGTTTGAGGTTACGCTAAATGACCATGTTTCCTACCTCTTAAATTCTGCTCCAGGTGAATTCAGTGCATCAATTCTTAAGAATAAGGAATTGTACTTGTCCAAAAATTGATACTGCATTACCAGGATTAACAGAGTCTAAATGTCACGGCACACCCCTACCTATGCTCCTTTCGCTCTTCTTAAACATTTCTCTCATACCTCATCACTAAGAGATTATCTAAAAAGAAAGTAAGACCACCTCTTATGATACTGTTCTTTTTTTAAAACATAAATTATTTTTTAGAATAATTTTAGATTTTCAGAAAAAATACAAAGATAGTAGTACATAGACTTTCCATATATGCTGTACCCAGTTCCCCTGTTATTAACATCTCCTACTAGAATATTACATTTGTTACAATTAATAAACCAATATTGATAAATCAGCATTAACTCAAGTTCATTCTTTATTTAGATTTCCTTAGTTTTTAACACCTAAATGTCCTTTATCTGCTCCAGGATACCATACTACATTTAGTCACCATGTCTCCTTAGGCTCCTCTTGGCTCTGACAGTTTCTCAGACTTACATTACTTTTGATGACCTTGACAGCTCAAATCACTTCATGGGACTAACCTAGCACTAATCCTGTATAAGATGTCTAACACAGTAGATGAGGCCATGGGCTCACTCCTTATTTCTTCCCGTGTCCTCACATAATCGAATACTTCATGGTTGAGGAGTAAAATAAGTGAAAAGCTTACAAAAACGTGGTTGTTGTCAGAAGTAATAACAAGAGGACTGAAATAATGCCATTTGAATACAATCTAAAATGCAAAATTTCAGAAGGGCTTTTTATCCAAAATATTTAGTCACTCTACTACTATATTTTAGCACAAAGAAAAAAAAATCAGTATTTTTGACCGTGACCCAACATTGACTCTACTCAAGGAACAACCTGAGAAGAAAATGCAAAATTAATGCTGACCTTGCTTTCTTCCTTAAGAAAAAATGAGAATCCAATTATGTCGCCTAGAAAAACACATTTATACCGCTTAACATTAAGTGCTCCAAACAAAAGGCTAATACTGAAGTAAAAGGTGAAAAATGCATGCCAGGAACCAAGACTTTAAAACAATACATCTGTTGTGCAATTCACTGCAGGGCTGTAGGCAATTAGGGTTTCCTCAAACATCTTTCACAGAGCCAGCTATAAAAGAGAAGAAATGAGTTCCACTGCATAGTCCTATTTTATTTTGGCTGTAATATTATTAGTAAATAACACTGAAAGCACTAAATAAAGAATTTATCAACTGAAAAAATGATAGACCACAATTCTTTCTAGGGAACACATCAAAAAAGGTATTATCATTCCATTTGTGAAAAAAATTGTGGATACTACCACAGTACATAATGCAGTTACTGTGCTTAATGAGATTGTAGTTTGTTATTTCCATATAACATACTGGATTTTTGAGCTTGTTTTATACCTCTGATTTCCCACAAATACTTAGCTGATCCGTAATACAAGCAATCCAAAGTACTATATATCTGCTGCTTTCATTTCTTAGACAGATAAAATGGATCTCAATACCAGTGACGGAAATCACATTATACTAAAAATCTCATCTATAGGTAATACACTATTGATCAAGACTAATCATTCCTTTTGAAAGAAATCACTCAGCTTAAATCTTAACTTTAGTACACAAAATGCATTATAGTGATCAGAAAATAAAGAAGGTTGTGGTAATCAGTCAAATTAACAAAGGCTACTATTTTAATCACTGCTCAAGATACTCTTAGCTTTGCCATAATGTTGCTTTTCACAGAACAGAGACAAGCATGAATGGTAACAGATGCTTACTGGTTTGAATTAGTACTTTATTCAAATATACAATGCTTATGTTTCTCAATCTTAATAAAACATTAAACAAATTAAACTAGCAACCACAGTACATAATGCTAAAGCCATTCAAATCTGTTTTTACTGCCTTATCTAAAATCTTGGAGAGATTCTTACCCTAAACCAAGAAGTCACTGCTCAGCAGAAGTTTCATTGTGTTCTTTAAAAAGTGAAATTGTATATTTATATCTTTGCCTAGAGGAGAACTGATCAGAGACAATAAATATTTGCAAACTACCACATAAATCCTTTTTGGTTCTTCCTTAAGTTTCAGCTAGTCTTCTTTACCATCTACCTAAATATTTTGGCTTTCTTTTTGTGTTAAGGTTTCCTCTGTTTGTGACTCAGTTTCTTTAGAGAATTTGCAAAATCATTTTAGCTTTCTTCCTTTTCCCACCTTTAACTCCTTATACAGAACATCTTGGTTTACTCCAAGACTCAGTCATGCTACTCTCCTAGTTATCAGAAACATCACTATGGGGATAGCTTTACCCCTGCACCACACTCTACCCCTGTTTATGCTCTCTGACTCTATTGGGATGTTTTGAAGAAAATGTTGTTAACAATAATATCAAAGTGGAAGGAGGTTGGTGGAGAAGACTGCATGGGAAACACATGCATTTTAAATGAAGCATAATAATCAGGAAGCATAATAATGCCTCCTTAAAAAAAAAGCTATATTGGTTAGTATATTAGGGTATAATAATAAAGAAAACATTATGTACTGCAATTCCAGTACAAAAGAAAAGTTACAATGGTGGAAGCCATAATTAATACAATTTGATACTTTAAAAAGCCTAATTATAGTATTTAAACAGAAAAAAATAATCCCGATGAATATACCTTCAGGAACATAAACATGAAAATGGGAAATATAACAAATGGCTTAACTGTGTGATATAGAAAATTGATCAAGGAATTAAAGTTAGCTTAGTGGAACCATCTGAGCTGGGAAATACTTTCTAAAAAAAAATTCATTAATAGTTGTTTAATTCTTGGGTGGAGCAAAAGCAATATATGTAACCTAAACGTTTGTACCCCTGTAATATGCTATAAATAAATAAATAGTTGTTTAATTCTGGTTCAGGTATTTATATTTACATCCAAGTAGTCAAAAGCTTCCACAGGTCAAAAGTCTCACACTTGTCAAAGAACCATAAAAGAGTTGTCCATTCACATGTTGCCTTTACCATAGTCTTCCAGTAAGAGCAACAATAAGACTAATAAAATTATTAGTAATGGGTACTGTGTTACTATTAGTAGTATATATTAATAGTATATTATTAGTATTACAGATATTGAACACTCACTCTATACTAGTCATTTTTCTAAGACTTACAGGTATTAATTCATTTAATTCTCATAATAACTCTCTAAGATAGTGTCTTTATCCCCATTTTACAGATGAGGAACCTGAGTTTCAGAGCAGCTAAATAACTTTGTCATAGCCCCATAATAACTTGCTTAATCAGAATTCAAATCCAAAAATTTCAGATCCAAAGTCCATGACTTTCTTAATTACTGTTGAAGTTATCCAATCTTTATCTCTTTTATTAGAAGACTCACTTGTTATATATATCAGGAAATTTTACAGATTTCAGTTGCCTTATATGTACTTTGGGTTTTCTTTTTAATTAGTATATAGTAAGTATCCACTTACATGACAAAAATACTGTTATATACTTACACTCATGAAATCAAAAATTGTAGAAAATAACTCTCTTATACTCAATGTATACTTCAAAATCAATTTTCAAACTTACAAAAGTAAAGTTAACACTGCATACAGATTTAGCTTCCTTTCTGCTGAAAGATTACACTCCTAATTGGCACTACAAGTATCTTATTCTTAATTGGTTAAAAGGTGATGCAGAAATAGAATATCAAAACTATTTCTTCTGGAGTGATTCTATAATAATGTGGCAGTGACAATTCCACCAAGTTATCTTGTAGGCAAATAAACTATTAGAAGCAAGCACAGAGTCATACTCTCATATTTGGCACTGGCAAAAGGCAAGATATATAGGTGTCCAGTTCTAGCTTTGCAACTGACTGGTTGCATTTTTTGACTTACAGTCACTCTGTGTCGCTTCCCTCATTTTAATAGAATGTGTTAAAGCTAAATACTTCCATTCTGCCAAGCTTTAAATTCTGACTTCAGGAAAAGCCATAAGGAACAGGAGGTTTATTTGTAGGTTTTTCTATTGACTCTGTCCCTCACTGTTTCATCAACCACCACCGGACAATCATCTTCTCTGACTGGGGATTGGAATGTGTATTCTCATTCTAAATTTATCACTATTAGTTCCAACTCACTGGGGCTTCCCTCAAATACAGAAATTAGACTGGTCTCCAATCTCTTTTAGTAGGGATGCATAACTTCATTTACCCCAAGATTTAAGATTAACAATCAGGAACAAGAGAGAAAATACTCATGAGATAACAGCATTCCAGAATGGAGGAAAGGTTTGTCCCTGATAAAAGTTACCAGATACCAGTCCCATTGCCAAATAGATACAATGAGCAAGGGAGAAACCTATAGTAGTAACCTGAGACCATGAAAATGACCAAAGCCCAGAGGGAAAGGGTGTGGCAATAAATATTAGACATATCCCTACCCTTCTTTTGCTTGAAATACTCATGACCCTATGACAGTGGAATATCTATACCTATTCTCTATCAGCTATTCAGTAAGGTACTTGCTGATTTGAATTCTGGCCAACCAGATCTAACTATAACATCTACCAAAGGGGTTACTTAATCCAGATCTAAAATACTACCTTAAGAAATCATTCAACCATTCTATACCATGAGTTTCTCCCTCTTCCCATAATAACTAGATAGGGTAATATTAGCACAAAGGTATAGATACTGTAGTGATGGCTGCACAACATTATGAATGTAATTAAAGCCATTAAATTTTATACTTAAAATGGTGAAAATGGCATTTCGTGTTATATATACTTTACCACAATTTTTTAAATGGAAAAGAAATAAAAATATATATCTTAGATAGAATGCATCTTATTTTCAAGAAGTATGAGGATACATTTAAAAAAGTAACTAGCACATGTTTTATGTGAAATCACTACACTCTGATGCTTGAGTTTTAAAGGACCAACTTATTCACCAACAGCGCTAATCAACATCAATCCCATAATAGCACAAAACATCTTAAGAATCTCATGCTATATTTCTGAAAATTTTGTTGCATTTAAACTTGTTAGATTTCTGAAGACTTTGTTACATGTGAGTTACAATGAATGAATTAGAGGGGAAAAGTGACAAAACTCAGTTTGAAAAGGAACTCGCAGTGATTTTGCTACAGTGAAGGATATTTTTTGCAAAGCAGATTGCCAATAAATTATCTACAAATTCTAGCTTCTGTAGTGGTTTTGTTAATGTGAGGCACATCTAGAATGAAATAAGGTCAGATGTAGAGGTGATCCCAGGTGTCACCTGATCCAGTCCTTCATTTTGTAGATGAAAAATCTAGGTCTGCAAAAGGCAAGAGACAACCATCACCTCTCACACACCTCAAGACACACACACACACACATGCACACATACACAAACACACTAGGACACATGGACACACAAGGCACTAGTGATAGAGCTAGGAGCTGAACTCAAACCCAAAGTGCAATAGTCTTCATTCACTTTGTACTGTTCTCTATTTCTTTTCCTTCCAAACATTCATCATGGCTCAAGAATGCCAAATATATTTTTTAATTCACATAAAATCCTAGGGCTTTAGGAAGAGAGGGAAAACCTAGCACCAATGGTCCCTATAAACATGTCACAAGCCATACCTGATGTTTTTCATTTTAGGACCATTTCCACAACTGGTTACAATGATTTAATTTGATAAAATGGAATTCATCTCAATCTCTAAATGGATCCTTAATCTCTAGATGTTTTCATGATCTTATAATAAACAAGTTAACACTATGTGTTCTACATGGTATATTGGTGAATAAGCATCATAATTAAAATCTGAATTTTTATATTTAGTCGAAATTGCTTTTTTTTTTTAAAGGTAAGCCTGGCATCTTGGCAATTCCAAGTCAATTTACAAAAATTATTCTGTATTGAAGATTGAAACATGAGGTGTTCTGGGAGCTCCGTAGTATTTAATTTTTATTTAAAAAATTTTTTTCTTTTTTTTTTGTT
>VBSM01001483.1:8040033-8052713 GCA_008086735.1 Cheirogaleus medius | reverse complement strand
GTTGTTTTCACAACTTTGCAATTGTGAACTGTGCTGCTATAAACATTCGAGTGCTATTTATGATGTACATGATGTTTTGAAATGGTTACTCATATTTTTAATCATCTTCACATTTATCACATCCCTATCACATTTATCAAGGTGTGTGCTGAGGGTTGCTACTCCTACAAAATGCTCTACAACTTAAGGGTAACTAGATTTAGGAAACATACTATAAAATCCCTATCTTTAAAAAAATTTCAATGCATGTTGACTAATTTAAGGCTCTAAAAGGTCCTATGGAAAAGATTTATTAATTTCATTAAAACTAGCACCTCTGCTATGGTTTGAATGATGGTGTCCCCTCCAAAATTCATATCAGAACCCTATCCCCAATGCAGCAGTTAATATTGTTGGCCTTTGGAAGGTGATTAAGTCATGAGAGCTCTACCCTCATGAATGGGATTAGCGGCCTTGTAAAAGGGTTCAAGGTTGAAGAGAGTGCCCTCTTGCCCTTCAGTCCCCTCAATCATACAGGACACAGTATTTGTCCCTCTGGAGCAGGGATCCTCAAACTTTTTAAACAGGGGGCCAGTTCACTGTCCCTCAGACCGTTGGAGGGCCGGACTATAGTTTAAAAAAAACTATGAACCAATTCCTATGCACACTGCACATATCTTATTTTGAAGTAAAAAAAACAAACAGGCAAAAACACCCACTTGTGGCCCGCGGGCCCGTAGTTTGAGGATGCCTGCTCTGGAGGATGCAGCAACAAGGTAACATCTCAAAAGAAGACAGCAGCCCTCACCAGACATCAGTTCTGCCAGTTCCTTGATCTTAGACTTTCCAGCCTTCAGAACTGTGAGAAAATTAATTTCTGTTCTTTATAAATTACCCACTCTCAGGTATTTTGTTATAGTAGCACAAAATGGACCAAGACAACTTCCTAATCTTCTGAGTTTACAACCTTTAAAAAAATGGAACCTATTATATATTCTCTGAGGCATATTTTGGTAGATGCTATCCTAGAATCTCATTCAAGACCTAGAATATACACATATTAACTGAATTCAACTCAGAACACATCAAATAAAGTGTTAACAAAAAGCACAGCTACCAACTAACAATACATTTGATTCTTAGGAAGGAAAATATAATACACAAAGATAATGGATCCTTCAAAGTAAAAGAGCAAATTCTGACAAATCATTTTTATTCAAAATCTGACAGTGTTTAAGGTCATTTGAATATAAAAAGCAAAACATGGATTCTGATATGGAACATGCTCATTACATAGATTTAAAAAATTTTTAAAGAACAAGATTGTTACATATTAAACACATGCTACTCCTACGCCAAAGAATAAATATTCTGAAGACTGAAATTTTTCCTGTGGATTTTGGGAACAGTCTTTCTGTTGAAGTGATTACATAGATTTGGTGTCAACCTTAAGAGATTATACAGGTTTCCTGCTAACCTGAAGGCAGCAATGTTGGCTGAGCCTATACTAAACAATCAGGATGGCATTTTGTTAACTCTTCTGAGCACTGAATTTTGGGAATTTGATATAAAATGTAATTTCATACACCCTATGTAATTTTAAATGCTCCCTCTTTTTGTACTAACTAAAATGGCAAACTATGAAACATTAGTTATAAATTTTTCCAAACTTTCATCAATTGTGCACTAGATGGCAGGGACAAGTTTTTAAAATCCCTTTCTATCCTACTGATTAGAAGATAAGTCTTAGTATTAAGCCTCTGTTGCATGAGAAAGACATGCTCTAATGTCGTATGGGAGAGTACTTATTCCAGTGAGAAAGGGTTTACTTTTACTTGTGGGCCCATGTGACCGCTTGGTAACCTTTCCCTTCTGCCTAAACAGCTAGAAGAAATTCAAGTACTTGAGAAGGATTAAGATAGTCTCTTTTCCTGGATGGGTTTTAATTTACATTACCTTATGCTGCACTCATATTTAAGATACCCTTTGCAACCACAAACCTAGATTTTACTTTCTTACCAGTGACTAGGTTTCTCCTTGATATAAAAAACCACTCCCACTTTTATACCTACTTCTACACCTACACACTTCTCCCAGATCATATTAATGCTAACTAAACTTTGCCCAGAAGATGTAGAAAATAAGTTGACTTTCTAAAGGAATTAAGAGTCCCATGACAAATGAGGGAGCCCTGCATCTGAAGGATACCCTGTTGGCAGCATTATCACAGGTGCTTGGCTGAGTCAGTCCTCCTCTACTCTGACCTAGGTTGTGGCTAAGACCCAGGGCTGGCCATTTCCAATGGAACACAGACTGAAGTCGCTGACCATGTGGAGCTGAATGGGAATAATACAAATGTCCAAGCATGTGTATAAAAGTATCAGTCAAATAATAATTCTAGTTTTTATCAATAATAGCTCTAATTTTCCTTCCAATTACTATTTTTCTACATTCTATTTTAAAATCTGGAAATCCTATACAATATGTAAATTGTTACTATAAATATAGCTGCTGTATATGTTTATTCCTTAGAACTGTACTGTCTATGTTAAGGACTTCCCAAGTAAACCACCAAAAAGACAAAAGATTTACTAAACTTCTGAGCTCAGCAAAGATAATTGTAAATATCAAAGACAAAATATCCAAATAAAATGATCTTACCTTACAGAAATTAAAAATCATAGTTCATTGTCTTTCATTTACAGGTAAATGTTAAAATGGATCTTAAGGGGATTTAATAAGACACCCGTAGAAGGAGATGATGGAGAACTGGAAAGCAAATAAGCCTGATAGACAAATGCACAATAATTACTGTGGTGAGTAGAACTAGTGTCATTTGTTAGAAATGGTAAGCATCGATTTATCACCCTAAATAAATTTGAAACTTTTTTCAAAAAGTGCTACAAGAGTACAGTAATCCATTGCTTGAGGCCAGAAGTTCGAGACCTGCCTAAGCAACATAGCAAGACTCCATCTCTACAAAGAATAAAAGAAAATCAGCTTATAGTCCCAGCTACTTGGGAGGCTGAGGTAGGAGGATCATTTGAGCCTAGGATTTGATGTTGTAGTAAGCTATGATCATGCCACTGTACTGAAGTCCAGGCTACAGAGTGAGTACCTGTCTCATGGAAGAAAAAAAAAAAAGAGAGAGTACAGTATTCCCTGCCTCCACCCTCATCCTCAGCGGATACATTCTAAGAACTCTAGTGGATGCTTGAAACTACAGATAGTACCAAACTCCAAATATACTATCATTTTTCCTATACATACATACCTATGATAAAGCTTAATTCATAAATTAGGCACAGAAAGAGATTAAATAATAATAAAATAGAACAATTATACTGTAATAAAAGTTATGAGAATGTGGTCTCTTTTTCTCTTTCTCTCTCAAAATATATTATCGTATGTAACATTTTCAGATTGTGGTTGACTACAGGTAATTGAAACTGAAAAGCAAAAGCACGGATAAGGGGCAATTACTGTATGTAATTTCATTTATGATTATTCAGCAAGAAATCAATTATTTAGCTAATAGCATTAAGAACATGAAGGAGGACTTCCTGTTCCAAAAGTATTCTTTAGCATTCAGATTAACATAAAGAGACTCAACATCAGACCTCTTGAAATCGTGAAACCTAAATAGAAATAATTCAAGATTTGTGGCCATTTTCAATATGCCATTTGCTTTTATTTCAGGGAGCTACCATTTCTTGAGCATCCTCAAATGAGAATGGTTTCACATTTGTTAAACATGTAAAAATATACAAGTTGCTCTACTGAATCCCCAAAATGACACCTTACAGAAACTAACATAATAAGGTATCATATATACTATGCTCCTGCACCTTTATGATTACTTTTAGACAATTGTTTGTTCTTTGCTTTATGGTTTTCAGAATTACCCCCTTATTTGCCCTCAGTTTAATAGGTTTATTAATAATGCTATAAGTAAGCTCTATACATTGTACCACTTTGGAAACTGGTCCTACTTCCTAGGGTCTCCCTCATAATACTAATGCCACTTCATTTCATTTGCATAACACTATCAAGGCACTTTTTTGTCATTTCTCAGTACTCCTAAAAAATAAACAAGACATTATTATCCCCTTTTTAAAGATTAAAAAAAATGGAAGTCCAGGTAGCACAAGGAAGGCTTCTGGTAATGTTCTAGTTTCTTGACTTGGATGCTGGTTATGGTCATGTGTCCAGTTTGTAAAAGTTCATCAAGCTACATACACTTATGATTTGCAGACTCTTCTGTATGTCATGTTATACTTGAACAGAAAGTTCAGATGCAGATTGTGAAACACCCAGCAACTTGTCTAAGGTCAGTGGTAGAGGCCAGTCCGGATGCAAGTCATTTAACTCCTAGGTAGTTTTCGGTGCTCTTCATCAAACTGCCCATGTTGTTTTCATTGTTAATAATTTCCTCACACTCAATCTCTTATTTCTCCTTTGATCATTAACAAAATATTCTGCCTCATCATCAGAATACACTTGGAACACCATGCTTAAAAAAACCTTCTCTTTAGGCCAACCTAATCTTACACACATGCAGTAATATGTATTCCTTGAACACCCAAGCCTCAGCCAAGCTAGGAGATCCAAATGTATTTTACTAATTAATAGCTAATCAATAGTCTTGCTCTAGTAGTATGACTGTAACCCTTGTAATTGCTGCATCATGTACAATTATTTTTTAACTGTAAGATATTTCATTATCTAAATTGTTTAAGTCAATCTTTATACTTTCTTTAAAAATACTAACAATTAAAATATAGGGGAGAAAAGAAAATCCCACATCTCTTAGATCCTTTGAAATTATGGGGAAAGGTTAATAGACCAACTCTACAGAAACCAGACTTGGTTACATAAATATTTCACATCTTCTACCTATCTTTCCAGCATCATCTCTCAATACCATCTAGGCACATAATTCATCCAGCTGTACTAACCACAATTATCTTTAAAAGATTAGGTTCTCATTTGCCCCCAATGCTTTTGTGTAAACTTTGTACAAACTGCTTCCTCTGCCTAAAATACTCTTCCCCTTATCCAATTCCTCTCTACTAACCCTTCAAGACTTACCTCAAGTATCTAAGAACTGTTTTTATTTCCCCTCAGACCAAATTAAGCTTACTCTCTCTCCCTTGGTCTTCACAAAGCACAAGACTATAGTATATTAGTAGAAAGAACAGCAAATCAAGAATCATAAAACTCACTGATAAAATATTAAAGTATGTTGTGGAATTTGAAAGACAGCTCTACCCAGAAGGTGAATCACTCCCCCAATTCTCTCTCTTGAAGTAGGTTTGGCTCCCTTTTTATATTCTGCCACAGCACCCATATGGCTTTCCTTCACAGTGCTCACCACCACTGAAGTTTAAACAATTGTTTGTAGCATTATTTTACCTCTGTCTCCTTCTCTAGATTGCAAGTTCCATGACAGAAAGGGCAGCATCTATCTTATTTACAACTGTATCCTCTGGGCCCAGAAGAACCTGGAACATAGTAACTGCTCAATAAATTTTGTTGAATGAATGTTTCCAAAAAGCTACATGCCATTTTGGGGCACTTGATACACCAATTCAGTTCTCTACTTCAAAAATGATATTCTAACTTGGCATGCCAAAGCTGCTTCATCCATGCAACTTATGTTTATAGACATCATGAAATGATCATAACAACTATGGCCAAACTAAGAAAGTGAAATAATTCAATTTATTACTTCCATGTTTACTTCCCCTATTAAACTGAGTTCCCAAATGGCAGGGACCATATATAATTACAGTAAGGTAGCTGAACAGTTCAGACTTCACAGTCAAAACTTCCTTAGACTCCCAGCTTTACCACTCAAGAGCCTGGTGACCCTGGGCAAGTGGCTTACACTTCTCTGAGCCTCAGTTTACATATATCCATAAAGTGAGGATAATATCGCCTACCTCTTGGGATTGTTGTGAAGATTAAATGAATGTATGTAAAATGTTTATCATTGTGCCTCCTATTTAATAAGCACTCAATAAAAATTATTATTTACTACTATTAAGCCTAATGTCTAATTGCTGACAGTTGGTATTCAAATGTTTACTGTTTGATGACTCTTCCATTCACATCTCATAGGGTACGAAAGTATTTGAAAGTTTATGGAAAATGAAATTCTAATAAAGGTCATATACTATTTATTCTCTCCTTTGACATGTTAATTTTTAAAGATTAAAAACAAAAGGAATACTTTGAAGAAACCTAATCAGAGAAAACCAGCAAAGCAGAGAAGTCACCACACTACAACATCCCAAGTTAAAAAGCACACAAGATTCTCTTTTAGAACTTGTCTTTTGAGACTAACTCTCAGTCTAGGACACTGAAAAAAGGTAGAGCATATGAAATTTAAGTCTTAACAAATTGATTGAACATATTTACATAAATGTAAATTTAAGAATATATAAGGTAAGTATTAGAGAAGGCAGTCACAAAATAATTTACTTTTCATTTAGAGGAAAAAATTATTAGACACCATCCAATAGGTTTCTAACGTTAGAGAACATATAAACTACTAATCATAGGTTCACTTTCTTCTTTACCATGGTTTATTGTGCTGTGGACAGGAACCAAGACCCTGGGTAAACGCAATATCTATTCCACCTTAAAAGGATCACAGAGATACCACACTGTCCATTTTTTCTTGACCATTTATCCATCATCGATTAACTCCCTTCTTGGTAATTACATCCACATATTTCTTCTCTCATACTTTTTCCTTGTCTTTTACCAAATGTCTCTGTCCTTAGGAAAATCACTCCCCTCTAGTCTTAATTTCTCCCAGTTTATGAGTCTAAAAAGTGAATGCACTCAAGCTGCCCATTAATGCTTAGAAGATACCTGTATCAAGGAAAAGGAAAGACTTTAAGGAAAGTTAGTCTTAAGAACTAATGTTATCAGTCTCTAACCCATTCATAACCTGTGACTCTTAAAGCTGGTTACTATTATTAGGTGGTGACAAGTTTTACCTAACATCTGTTAGGTGGCAAACATACTGTATGCCAAATGAGGCTAGAGTTCATGGAAACGTAGGGAATTTTCAGGATATGGATGTATGATGGTTTCCTTTTGCAATGTTTGAGCCCAGTCCTACGAGACACCAAATCAGACTAAAGCTAGCCTTCCTATGCCTGCTGCCTTCAATCTAAATTGACTGACAGTCACATAATTTGAAGATTTAGAGGACTGCAAATATCAACAGCCTCTGTACCCTCCAAATAAGGTGATTATAGAGCAGTAACTCAGAGAAGTAGCTGTCTTAGCAGGAGATGAGGCCACAGCCCCAAGCTGTTTTAAGAGTTCTCTTCAGGACAAGGAAGAAAGCTAGCCAGCAAAAATCAGATTAAGGGTGTCACCTACCTCAAGGCAGCTGGCTATTAATTTAAAAGCTAAAAGAAAAAAGCAGAGCAGAAACTATGTCTAGATGTAGCTTTTACCCCATGCAGCTTACTAAAAGCAAAAAGATTTTTTAAAAATTTATATGTTTTTCAGGGAACAATATTGTCATAGAAACCTAAAACTGCCCTGCAGCAGCCAGCAACTATTAAATCTCTAAAATAATTCATGGTTCTAAACCCGAACCAACAATACCTTTAGCCGTAAAAGCTATGCAGTCCTCAAGAAAAGTATGCTCCCCAATGAGCACTTCGAATGGGGCCATGGAGAAACATGGACAATAAACAATCTCTGGAGAACAGTCAGAGGCTTGCTCTACAGCAAAGGAAATCCCTCTGTATTAGACTGTTCTGACTGCTGCTTTGACTCTGCTGTCCATTTTGGTAATCATGTCTACTCTGCCTTTGGCAAGTAAGTGTTGCTAACTCCTGCCATCCTGGGATCCAATTATCCCCATTGTATTTAGGTTTCCCAATCAGTGGCAGCAGTTCTCATTGTTAATTTCTGACTAATCATAAAGCTCTTCAAGGATGTTGGGGCTCCGCTCACAAATTTCTTTCTTAGGCAAAGGAAATATCCCTAGAGAGCAGAACCAAGGGCTGCCAAATAAAAGCCAGGACAGGGAGTCTTTGCTTTTCCTGCCTGGTAGGATTTGCTAACAGCTACATTTCCTATTCTCTCCCTTTTTTGGGTGGGAACTTTTAGTATAGTTATCCTATTCTTTTTCTACCTATGTAACGGACACCAGACCACCAAGCCATACTAGGCCTAATGAAGAGGGTTGTATATCACCAAGAAATCAAGGACTTAAAAATGGGATACAATAACTAGATAAGACTTTGGAGGTATTTCCATTAAGGAAGGGGTGAATATGTTCTTTGTATGGGATGATGACTGAATAAGGACTGGATAGCTAAAGAGGTATACTGTAGCTAAGATTAATAATCATCCACTCAGTGTTCATTTTCCCCTTCTTTCTTGCTATCAGAAGTCCAATGTTGTTGGGTTCCAATGTGCTCAAGTAAAAATACATTTCCCAGTTTTGCGGTAGATGAGGTATTCATGTGATAATATTATAGTTTAGCCAATGAAATAAAAGCATACTTCACTGCATGTGGTTTAGATGAAAGCTCTTTAAAGAGATATTACTCAGCTGGCAGGCACCATTTTGCTCCTCCTCGTCTTTCAGCCTGCCTGGAACACAAATGGAATGACTGGAGCCTCCTGAGAGCTATCTTATAACTAGTAACACACAATAAGATGGCTAGGAAGAAGGCCAGAAGGCACCTAGGGCCCTCACGATATCTTGGAGGCACCCTACCAGCCCTGGAATGCTTAATTTAAGAATTTTCCTTTCACAAGAGAAAAATGAATTCAAATTTATTTAGGCCACTATTATTTGAGTTTTCTGTTTGTTCCACATAGCAAAATTCAATTCCTAACTGATACATACAGAATCCTGTAACTGAGTTTCCAAATTTATTCCAAATTTATGTTAGACAAAATAGAATCTGTAAAAAGCTATATCAGGTACTTGTAAAAAGCTATATCAGGTACTTACAAAAAAGCCATATCAGGTGTACTTAGTATGACTGCCACATACTTGTCATCCACGGTTGCCTTGTGTCCACTTCAGGCATGGGTAACTAATCAGGGCACTCTTTTCCATTAAATTGGAAATATGCCAACAAAAATATCTCAATAGCTACAACTGATATTGACCTGACACCTAATATAGAACCTATTGTCCATTTGTATCAACTTCAGTTTTTCTCAGCTCTAGAATTCTAGTATTCTAAGACAAAATTATACACCTTACAATGGAGAAAATATGTCAAGTAAAGATTTCTACATGTATCAACTCAGATCTGTTTATATAATCTAATTCTACAACATTAGACCAGACATATTTTCTCAAAAAAACCTGTTTCTTCATTTATGAGATGGAAAAAATAGAAAAACCTACTTACCTCATACAGTTGATGTGAACATCATATACAAAAAAACCCTGAACCTTAAATTAATATGAACATATAAATTATTAATAAATCTATAATGTATAATTTATTCTTCAAAACTAGCATAAATAATTTGCTACCCATTAGGAATATTCAACATCTAAAATTAAATTCATTTCAAGAGCATGGTTATATTGTCTTGTGTAGTGGTATAGAGAACTCTACTAGTTCATTCATTCTTCTGATTTTGCACCAAAGAAATAATGGGCCAAGGTGGGAGACACACAAAAAGATCAAGCGTCAATTCTAATTGTCTCTACTGCTTTATCTTCACCAGACAGAAATAACACTAGAACTCATGGAAGAATTGAGTATTGGTTTAATATTCCAAAAGGAAAAGAAGAAAAAGTAGTTTTATTATATATAATTAAGGGAAATACACATAATGTGTTTTTAATTCAAAGAAAAGGGAAGAAATCTCTTTAGCTCTACAGACTGAAATTTACAAGGTAAAAAATAACTAGGCAAGTTTAATTAAAGCAGCAAATATTTGATTGCCTACCAAACATTTTGATCTGTTGTTGTTACAATAGCAAATAACATAGGACCCCTAACCTCAAGGAGAGCAGTGAAGTAACCCTTCAGATCCAAGTTTCAGTACACAGGATAAAAATGCAATTGAAGTTTCAGTGCACAGAGAAGTTTGGGTAATATAAAAAACATACTCAATTAAAATTTCAGTATTGGTGGCTTTAAAACAGGTGCTGCCATACATCCGTCCAGCTGAAGTTTACTAACATTTCCAAAGCGTACTTCAATTTCCTTTCAACACTTCAGAACCACTTGGAAAATCTAGAAATGTAACTTAAAGAAGCTTGGAAAAGGAATCAGCTTTAGGAAGGAAATAGTAACAATGTAGAACAAGTTACAAAGACAACTCAAAGGTCAAGCTTGCTTAGATAACTTTAGGAATACCTTACACATTGAACATATAACACAGATCCCAACTACAGAAAATAAAAAGCATATATTCAGATAGCACAACTGATTGCTGTACAGGTGCTACAAATTAATGTGTCAAAATGCTAAAGGACCTTAGTTTAAAAAATAAACAAATAAGGACATACAAGAAGAGTTAGGAGATTTCAAGTTAAAATCAAAACATTCTGGCTAGATAAGAAGATAAAAGCTTCTTTCAAAAACTTAGCCACTTGCCAGAGATAAAAGGCACTAGATATATTATGCTGTCTGATCAATCCTCCTAGATGGCTAATGTGGATGGAAAAGCCTCAGTAACTTTCTAACAGCCACTCTACATAACAGGTATGCTGTAGCACACCTTTGACATCGACATATACATCCACAATCAGGAGACATGTGCTGTGGTATCAACAGCTTTCTTTCTTGCTATTACTATCCACAATGGCCACCATCTGGGCTCATTCAGAGAGTCATACAAGCCAAAACTGAAGTTTCAAAATATATTGCACATTCTCCTGTACAAATTTCTCTGTATACAAGTACCTAATAAACAATAGTAAATTTTGCCTAACTGGAAGTAACCACTTCCGGAAAAAGTGGTCAAAAATTAAGGTGTATGAAAACATAAAAATGAAATACTTCATGATCTTCAAGATCAGCCACATGGAAGAGAAATCGGAGGGCAAATTCTTCATTACTGGTATTCCCAAAACTAGATTCCTCCTGGCTTCTGAACAGGAGGCATTTACCTTTCTTCCAGGCTAGCTGAGTCCATACATAGATATAGATATATTTTTATACAATGCCAAATTCCTAACCAAATACTCAAATATTTAATATTTCTGAAGTCTTTATTTGCTACCTAAGCAAATAAAACTTGGTATGCTACATCTCTACATTTCCAAGATAAATGTACTTAAATATTCTAGACATGTGCTAGACTTACAGTGAAATCTAAAAACTTACGTATCAAGCTGAGGAATCAGATTAAAAAGGGTCAGTAAGCAATACACTGTTTATGGGTAGAAGTGAGTGGTGGAGATCAGGGCCATTTTACCTTTTTCAGTAAATCATAAGACTTTAATGAAGGGGTCCTCAAACTTTTTAAACAGGGGGCCAGTTCACTGTCCCTCAGACCGTTGGAGGGCCGGACTATAGTTTTAAAAAAAAACTATGAACAAATTCCTATGCACACTGCACATATCTTATTTTGAAGTAAAAAAACAAAACGGGCAAAAACACCCGTTCGGGCCGGATAAATGTCCTCGGCGGGCCGCATGTGGCCCGCGGGCCATAGTTTGAGGACCCCTGCTTTAATGTATCAGGCAACACAGGTTGAGCTAATACTGAGTTAAAAGCTTAACAATACTCTTTGTGAGACCTATAGAAGACAGTGATATCTTCTAATTACTTTAAGCCACTCCTCTGAAGGCAGCAACAAAATTATATCTACTGAAACCATCAATCCATTACAAATACCACTTTTCCTCAGCTAATTCCAAGGGAAGAAATGTGACTCTAAAGAAAATAAACCAAAGCAGTAACAGTATCCTCTACAGTAATATTTTTCTATCTAAGAAATGTCAATACTTCTTGAATTCACAGAAAACAACACAACCTTCAATGTCTTTTTTCTCCATTTCATTTTCTCTTTTATTATGGAATAAAAAAATAAAAGAAAACCCTGACACAGGGATCCCAATTTAACTATCTGCCAATAGATTATAAAGCCATCTGAAGTTTTAGACTACACAGCAGCCACAGATAGCTCTAAATGGTCTGAAAAACTTGGGGACACTGGCTGTATGTGCTCTGCCTATGCTTTCTAGCAAGAATCCCAAATAACCTAAAAGTGGGAGGGGGAAAAGGGCTTGGAATTAGTAGTATCCAGAGCAAGAGAAGAAAATAACTTTAATAAGGTACTCACCTGAAACAAATCTCCCATGTTGGTTGGTTGCTGTGTCTGTTTTAATACAATGCTGGTGAGTCACTTTGAAGTGACTCATAATACAAATAAATGTTGGGAAGATTAAATAGAACCTATCAACACTAAACAATAATATTTTGAAAGTAAAATTTATATAGTGGTAATTTAAAGATAAAACATTTTAAAACTTAAAACCAGCATAAATGCCACTGCATAATAAAATTTTCCACTTGTAACATCTGCTTCATAGCGGCTTCTTAATATTAATCCCATATTTTTCATACAATACTTGGAGGCCATTCACAGCCTTAAACAGTATTATATCCAATATTTCACTAATTGACCTAATGCTATGGTCCAGGAAAAAGCGATAATGGCACTGAGAGAAGTTGATTTAT